>VCCN01004125.1:1473336-1483770 GCA_006491835.1 Architeuthis dux | reverse complement strand
TTTGCAAAGATTTGGGGTGCTGGTCGCTCATATGGTCCAAATCCTGTAATTGTAAAATCTCTCGTTTAGCTTGCTTTCCACTTCTCTTTCTCCGCAAGCTAATTTCTCCTTTATTTTGGTAGTTATGTACGCTGAGACCCAACGTTGTTTTGTTCGCTGCGCGATTCGAAAATAATCACGTTTCCCGCCTCAACCGAGCAACACGCTTGTAAACTCCATTCGTTACCGTAACTAACCTCTCATTTAGCTTTCTTGGATATGGTTCCTTTAGTTGCCTGGGGCTCAGACCTTCGTCACTACAAACAAGTAAATACCAACATTCTCATTCTTCCGTAAGCACAACTCTTCTCACTATATGATCGTTTCCAAATGCATGCCTTTTCCCATCTTTATTTATGGCCTAATCTTTTAATTGACATGTCCCTTCCATTTGTAATCTACAAATATATGTCTTTGTTCTCTTTCTTTCTGACAGGACTCTCGTGTCTTTGTTTGTATTTCCGCGCCAAAACAAACATGGCGGCGTATGCCTTTCTTTTTCAACAGGTCCTGGACTGATCGACCAATCAACGCGCTCTATTTGCGTCACCTAAAATTCTACGTGAGCACGACAACATCAACAATGGTGGTCGATTTCAGTTCACCCCTTTGCAAGCATCAACACGTGTGCCTACTGTGGTCCATGATACAACGCTTTTTGCAGGACTAAATCTCGCCTTCCACATTACTGCAATCCTTTCTACATACAGCCCTTTTAAGGCCTAAACAATTAAGTTTCACCTCTACACATGAAAGCCACCTTTCTAGTAACAGTCAGTATCCCTTAATATTAACAGCCGTTTTCAGGGCTAACTATCTCACATTCTACATCCAGCCAACCTTCACATTAGCGAGCATTCTCGCCGCTAAAGTAACTTTGCACCAATATGCAGTTTCAAAATGATTTGCATCAATGGTGGTTTTATATTGACTTGAAAAAATGTTCTCCTTCCGTCATACTGAACCAGATTAAGAGTTTAATTTATATATTAAACTCTTAATCTGGTTCAGTATGACGGAATACATCAATGTGCAGTTTTTATTACTTTGAAAAGGTAAGCGGGTTCTTGCATATTATTTTGCATCTGGTTACTGTGCATAATCTGTTGGTTACTGTGCGGACGGACCGCTTCGATGTTTTCAAATTTAACTTATCAGCCTTTCTTGTAAGAGTCAATATTTAGCTGACTTGGAGGCCCAGCTCAGTTGTCTGACCGCTTCAATGTTTTCCTTACTGACCCATGAAATCACGACCGTTGCAAGATTTGACGAGAATCAAAGGGAGACTACTCTGATTTGGTTCAGTGGCACGCCACAAAGTATGGAACACAGCTCCACACAGAATGGAAATATTTCTGTTATCATTAAACTCCTTATTTAATCTTACTGCTTACACCGTGAAAGATTAATGTGACGATATATATATAAGATGTTTTAGTTTTTTTAGTTATATTGGGGGACGCTTGTAGTAACACAGAATGTTTAGTAAATACTCATTTGGGGTTGCATTATGTTTTCCCACCAGTATCAGTTGCCAGTCAAACACTAATTTTTAAGGTGGATAGGCTCTTTACACTTGGAATTTTGGAGCTACACAATTTTCCTACTAACTTTTCCTACAATTTAGTGAGGATTCCATTCAACATGTAATTCTTACCAAAAAATCAATCCAATATATTTTCCTTGCTAAAATTAAAATTGTTCTTAATTCATTATATTTGCAAAAATATTGACTAATTTCATTTCTGTATTGCAGAAAAGTAATCCTGGCTTGAAATTTTAGTGAAAGTAATTTAGTAAATGGAAAGTATTATATACCAAAATGGTTGATATATTTGTATGTAATGATAGATAGATAGATAGATATGAACAGAGCGAGACTGGTAGATAAATAATGTTTTTATTTAGCGTGTTTGGAGGCAGCAAAGTTTTGGATTAGTTATATTTCATGAAATATACTAGCCCTGGCCAAATTATGGAATCGCCAAACTTAGAGGAAACAATTATGGAATCACACTTAGAGGATGTCCAGCCAGCTGTTTTATTCTCCACCAAGCTGGTTCCAACTTTCTCTAATAGCGGTTGACAGTTCAGCTTTGTAGGACGTAGCCTTGTCATGATTATTTTTAAATTTCCACCAAAACTTTTTAATTGGATTGAGATTCCGACTGTTTGCTAGCCATATCATTCAGTTGATATGCCTTCCCTGAAGAAAAGCTTTAACAGTCTTTCCACTGTGGCAAGATGCATTATCATCTTGAAAAATGACTTTATCATCACCAAACCCATTTTCAGACAATGGAATGAGAAAAATGTCCTAAATTTCAATGTGCACCTGTGTATTGACTGTTGAGGTAATAATTTAAATCTCCCCATGTCCTTTACCTGATATGCAACCCCATATCATTCACGAGTCGGGAGATTTGTTTGTTTTCTTCAGGCAGTCATCTTTATATGTTTCATTGGAATGGCAGCATCATCGCCTTGGCCAATGCAGATTCATGATTCATCACTGAATATCACTTTCATCCAATTATCCACACTCCATGATTGCTTCTCTTTAGCCCATTGTAACCTTGTTTTCTTCCGTTTAGGTTTTAGTGCTGGTTTTTGTTTGACTTTGACGATGTAAATTCCATTTCATTCAGTCCTGTCACAAACACAAAAAAAAATATTGCAGACAATGGCCGTAATGTGTAATTTCATCATAACCTATTTATACTGATTATTCATTATTACATTTATTACACTTGTTTCGCATTTTCAAGTTTATCCAGTGTTCTTTATGATTCTTACCAGAGTCAAAAGTTAAATTCATAGAAGAAAAAACAATTTTGTATCTTCAACCTTTCATTAAATATTTGTTCAGCAAAAACAAAAAAAATGCTATTGGAATTTTTTTAATTCAGAATGAGAAGAGAGAACAGTCTTCATTACATTTGCTCAAGCAATCAAATCAGAAAATTCGATTGTATCATTTCAGCCCCTTACACCTAAGATTAAAATATGTAAATCTCATACAACTCCTCAAAATGTAAATTCTTTTTATATAAGAATCCACATGAGTGAATGATAATTTGACAGCACTACTTGAACAATTGATTTGGTATTCCATAGTAATTTTTTTTTAACTGTCAAATAGCAAAATCAGGATTTCTTGGCAAGAATCCTTTGAAATGAAAAATACAAACAAGAATGCAAATTGTAAAGTTGATCAGAAAACATGAAATATATTTAAAAACAAAATTTTATTGAACGTTAGAATGTAAATTTGTGGTTGAAAGAACTGAAAATTTTAAAAAGCAAAACCAATTTTGATGCAAAGAAAAAACAAAATATGCTGAAATAGTAAAATATTTACATTTTGCAGTCAAATTATAACCCCAAGAGTCTGACTTTTCAACAGTTTAATATCTCTGTTCAAATGTTAATGTTTGCATAGAAACTTACAAAATTAAAAATAAGTTATGTAAGTGAACTGGTTCAAATCCTGCTATGTCAAGTTCAGAAAGAGAAGTTGGGGAGGGCTATCAAAAATGATACAGTCACGGCGCCAGTCAACAAACAGAATGACCTGTTTGTTTTGTAATCAAAAGGATGGACACCTCCATGAATTTAGAATATTTGGAACTGAGGAGAACATAAGACAGATGGTTACAGATTTGCAGGAAACAGTTATTAGCTAGAATAGAAGGTAGCGATCTCATAGCGCTAGATGCAAAATACCACCTGCAAGAAGAGGATGAAGTCAAGAGCACTTGTAGAGCTATTTAGCTATATAGAAAAGTGTGTAGAAGAATAGGACCGTATACTTCATATTTTTGGAATTGCATCAGTTGTATGGACAGCGGCCACAGTAGCTTGGTGTCGACAAAAAAGTTAACCGAACTAGATTAAAGGAAAACGTTCTAGAAAAAAAGTTATAGCATACTTTCCACAAGCAGTGATAAAAAATAAGGTTTTGGTTTTTATAACAAGATATGCAGTAAATTGTGAAACAGGCTATGGAATGTGATTGTGAAGATGAAGCAATATTGCTGGCTAAGGTTGCCAAGATAGTGTGCAAAGATTTTACCAGCTATAAAGGTTTCCGCTTTGATGGAAAATTTCCTTGTGGTTGTCAGGAAAATTCAGTACCACCTACTCTCAAAATCCTTGTGTCTATGCTCTTGGATGGTACTGACCTGAAAGACCAAGATTGCAGAGACTCACATACATTCACTTCTGGTAAGTCATGGCATTCATTGGATAGGGAACCACCACTGCCTATTGGCTTGAAGATTCACACAGAGACCAGGTCTGGAAAGATTGTCACACAGCTGTATGACTTAGGTCTCAGTGTAAGCTATGAAAGAGTTCTCCAGCTTGAGAGTCAGCTTGCAACAGTTGTTTGTGAAAACTTCCAGGACAAATACATAGTTCTTGCTCAGCTTTGACGTAAACTGTTTACTGTTGGTGCAGTTGACAATTTGGATGTGCCAGCTGTGGCTTAGGGATAGCAAACATGTCAGTCCCACCACTTTCAAAGGCATCAGCAGCATGCTAGTCAACTAGTGCATCAAGATGAAGTCGAAAAAGGTGACATCATTGCCTAGTCAGCATACAATGCCTCCATGCAAGATGCATCAGCAGATTTACAACTCTTACACAGCTCCTGCCCCTTTTCTATAAGGCAGCAGCAACTGCAGCTATGATCAAGCATGGAATGGATATAGTGCACTGGGCTACAAAATATTTTACAACATTTCAAATTCATTTCATTTTCTTTTTTCAAACTTTACCCCTGTTTACACCTGGGACAAACAATGCAACCAGCAGAGTGAATAATGCCTGTAATTCAATGAAATTTAAGGCCTGAATAACACAGTTTAAATTTGGAACATATCTGTTTCCATGGAATAAAAAAGGCAGATAGAGTATCTTAATGGAACAGTTAGTATTGTGCCTGATCACTGCATCTCTTAGAAGTGAATGTTATGTTTTGGGGAGAGTGAAAATCAATCTTTGCATCCCAAAAACATTGACTGCCACAGTTGGCAAAGCTTGTTTGCAATATGCCATTGAGTGCTGTTCCTTTGATCTGACTTATTTGCCTTCTTAAAAGAATTAAAGTACTTCTCATCAGAGTTTGACAAAATATATGCATGTGGAAGAGATTTCCAATTCTTTCCAGCTGTAATTATGAAACTTTCATAAAATGTTTCTTTTTTTCCTTTCAGCAATCTCCTTTGACTATCTTTAAACAGGAGGAATAGTTAGAGAAATACATATCCAAAAATGGTATCTAGTATATCTGAGGCAAAAAGAAACTGAACAGATCATTGGAATAAAAACTATTAATATATTCATTGTGGGAGCAGCAAGGTACTACTGGAGGAAGTAATTGTATCTTAATCAACATCATTAAATTCTTTCAACTGATATGCCACATTTCCTTCCATCAAAGGTTCTCAATGCACAAAACTAATACGATTGTAATTCCATTGGATAAAAAAAAGCCTTAGATTTAATTGTTTATAATTGACTAAGCCAAACACCCAAGATGTTTAATTATGTCAATTAGGTTAAAGTTTTCAAACAAGATGTTTAGGTTAGAAGTAGCTTACATTGAGCTGTGTAAGGTAAAGCAACTCCAGTATTGCAGAAGCATGCTTGGAAGAGAAGGCAACTAAGATACAAGATTTTATAACATTTCATATTCTGTTATCAGAGCAAAACTTTCAAATGCTCAACCTTTTAACTTTTTCTATTACTAGACGTTTTCTCCTGGGACAAACAATGCACCCAGCATAGTGAATAATATGAGTAATTCCAATGTGTAGGTGAAGCAATCATATTTTAAATTATTATCTTTCCCTCACTCCATTGAAGATTGTGATTAACATCCATAATAAAAATCTTTTTGCAAATATTGAAGCAATCGACACATGTCAGAAGACTAAGGATAATGTTCCCTATGTTAGCAGGTCTATTTTTAAAATGAACACCACAAAAACATTGAACTAAACATTTTGTATGATTTGGGTTTTTTTTCACGTGGCATTTTACATGTGGAATTCCTTCAAATGCCTCACATGACATGAATAGAGTTTCTATCGTGTGTGTATCCGCATATGTTTTTTTAAATCTGATGCCCTTATGAATGCTGAGACACACACTTCACATGAATATGGTTTCTCTCCAGTGTGTGTACGAATGTGAACTTTTAAATCTGTTCGCCTCGTGAATGCTGAGCCACACACTTCGCATGAATATGGTTTCTCTCCAGTATGTAGCCGCACATGATTTTTTAAATCAGTACTATGCGAAAATGATAAACTACACACTTCACATGGATATGGTTTCTCTCCAGTGTGTGTCCGCACATGATTTTTTAAATATGAACTCTGTGAAAATGATAAACTACATACTTCACATGAATATGGTTTCTCACCAGTGTGTGACCGCATGTGTCTTTTTAAATTTGAACTTATTGTAAATCCTGAACCACACACTTCACACGAATATGGTTTCTCTTCTGTGTGTGTCCACATGTGTCTTTTTAAATTTGCTCCATGTGTAAATGCTGAACCACACACTTCACATGAATATTGTTTCTCTTCCGTGTGTGTCCGCATGTGTCTTTTAAAATTTCCTCTATGTGTAAATGCTGAACCACACACATTACATGCATATTGTGTATGTCCAGTGTGTGTTTCCATGTGCATTTTTAAATGTGGCCTCTGTGAAAATGCTGAGCCACATACGTCACATGAATATGGTTTCTCTCCAGTGTGTGTTAGCATGTGGCTTTTTAAAGATGATCTCTGTGTAAATGCTGAACCACACATTTCACATGAATATGGTTTCTCTCCAGTGTGTATTCGCATGTGAGTTTTTAAATTTGATTTTTCTGAAAATGCTGAACCACACACATCACACGAATATGGTTTCTCTCCTGTGTGTGTTCGCATGTGATCTTTTAAATGTGATCTCAATGTAAATGCTGAACCACATACTTCACATGAATATGGTTTCTTCCCAGTGTGTTTGTACATGTGTCTTTTTAAAGATGATCTGTCTATAAATGCTGAACCACACACTTCACATGAATAAGGTTTCTCTCCAGTGTGTGTCCGCATGTGTCTTTTTAAATTATATATCGCTGTAAATGCTGAACTACACACTTCACATGAATATGGTTTCTCACCAGTGTGCGTTCGCACGTGTCTTTTTAAAGCTGAATCCTTAAAAAATGTTGAACCACATACTTCACATGAATACGGTTTCTCCCCAGTGTGTTTTTCCATGTGGCTTTTTAAAGATTTCTGTGTAAACGCTGAACCTGGCACTCCACATGAATATGGTTTCTCATTAGTGTGTGTGCGCATGTGTCTTTTTAAACTGGATATCTGTGTAAATGCTGATCCACACACTTCACATAAATAAGGTTTATTTCCAGTGTGTATCCCCATATGTTTTTTAAAATCTGAATCCTTTGAAAATGCAAAACCACACACTTCACAAGAATATGCTTTCTCTCCAGTGTGTGTTTGCGTGTGGCTTTCAAAAAGTGATCTCTGTGTGAATGCTGAACTACACACTTCATATGTATATGGTTTCTCTCCAGTGTTTGTTTGCAGATCAAAATGTGAACTCCGTGAAAATTCCAAACCACTCCATTCACATGAATAGGGATTCTCCTCAATATGTGTTTGCATGTCTATCTTTTACATGAACTCCTTTAAATGAACACATTGAAACTCTGCATATGAATGGAATTTATTTTTAATATAAGTACAAAGAAACACGTTTCATAAGAATGTGTGTTTTTTGCTGTGGGTGTTGTCAAATTTCATTTCATAAACAGCAAATTCCAACATAGTTATATTATTTATCTTGATTATGTATTTCTATATTCATCATTGAATTGATCATCATAGTTTCTCTCCATATTATTTACAAACAGCCATCAGAGAAGTTCATTAGTTTTCCACCACAGTTGAAATCTCTGAAAGAAGAAGAGGTATTATTAAAGATCATATACTCATTCATTATTTGCAATTATAAAGATATATTGACACAGTTTGAGTTTCAATGAATTCCAGCATATGATATTACACATTTTGTCATAAGATCAGTACAAAAAGATAAATAAAAAATAAACCACATGACATACACACCACAATCATGATCAAGTAGGTACTTCAGAAAGGAGTATTCATGACTGTCTGCGGATTGTGTTTCCTGGAGATTTTTTGTAATTTTTTTTTAAAACTGTATATTTGGTGTGAGAAAGGATAATAAAATTTCTCGTGATTAATATCTTTCTCTAAGTTACTCTTGAAGGAATTCATGTTTTCAGTTGTGGCGGTTGCTTGGCTGAACCTGTTCACTCTGGCATCCATATACTACCACCTTGGCCCTTTTGCTTCCTATGTTTCTGCATATGATTGCTAAGTGCTGGTTGTAACATAATCTTGTTTAGAGATAATGTGCATATATATCATTGCTTTTATGATTGATATGAAAATAATGAGTTTCATTTTAAATGTTACATAGTTTCGAAGAGGACAGATTAGGGAATTCGTAAGTTTTACAATCATTTGCTGAAAGAAATTTTGTAGAGCATAAAAATGCATAAACTTACAGATGTATATTCCACTTGAAACAGTGATGTTCTTACAACCAAGCAATCAGTGATATATGAGATTTGCAAGAGAAGAGTGCTGACTTTAAAGGAAAAGAGAAATATGAGTGAGAAAACTGTTGGTACTTGCACACAGTAAATCTGCTGTTACAAAAGACAGATTTGTTTAATATATGAAATACTAAAAAATGGACAAAAAGGAAACCTGCAAGAAACTGCAATTTGTTTATAAAATATCAGGTGTGTGGAAATGTTTCAATTGAAAAATTTTTAAATTAAAAAAATATTGCATGTGTGCAAAGATTTCCAAAGGTTTCTAGTGAAAATTGTAATTTTGTGAAATGATTATAATAAAGCTTGTGAATCATTGGATGGAGGTTATTAATAATGATAGAATCTATGTCAATGAATAAATTCTAACTAAACATGAATTTTTCATATTTTTTCTGACCTTAAATTCAGACACTTATGCAGAGACCAGATTGTTAATTTAATGATTACTTAACTATAGTTTGAAAAAATATTCCTTACTTTTAACTGAAAAATACATTTGTTAATACCAGGTGTATGATATGTGTCAACATGGGTTGAAGGTCAAAGTGGGTGGTATGTGACCTTTTTACAACTCCATGGTGATGAGAGCCTGCTTACATTATGAGCATTGCATGAGACAGCTGATGATAATGTTTCCACCTATGATAACATAGCTGAACAAAAATGACAAAAATGTTGCGATTTTTTTTAGCGTACAAAATATCTATGAGAACCAGATAATTAATGGCTGACAAATGGACCATATGCTAGAAAGAAAATCTTGCAACTAGAAAAAGGAAAGAGTAATTATAAACCATTTTAACCATCATACTATTTGTTAGCTGGAAATCCATTTTAGTCAAACCAGTTTGTTAAGCCGGGGACAATAGAGGCTTAACATGTCTGTAAATACCTTGGGAAGTAATAAAAAAAAAATATCATGTGCATAACCTGGCTATGTTTTAGCAAAAAATTAATTGTTTATGATTTTTAATGAGAAAGTAGGAAATTCTTTTTTGTAATCATCAAACTATTTTTCAGCAAATCATCTTTATCAGTTTTATTCAGAGAGATTAAAATTATGAAATAACTTAAAGAGGCCTCCATATTTGCTGATTTTAATTAACAAAAACAATTGAAAATTGTCTTTTAGATTATGTAAGGATATTTTTTTCTCAACCAGAGGGGCAGAAATAATTTGAAAAATTTAAAACATTTGGTTAAATTATTTTAAAATTTTAGATACTATTAATATATTAATATATTTTAAGAAATACAACTAAAAAGTTGCCAAACAACTCAATATTTTAATATCATAAATTTAGATTTTTTGATTTTTTGCAACAATTTGATCCCCAGGGATAATTAAAAACTCTGACATAATTTTAGGTGCTTTCAATCCATTAGATCTTCGAACCATCCATGAATTTTTTTTTCAGGTTTTATGAAGGGGGGGGGGTTCTATTTATAATGTAACTATAATGCTATAGTCAGCACTGAGTTTTGTTATCTGACCAGAAGTACAGGGGGGATAAAAATATGAAGATGAAATAACACAATAAATGATCTGGAAATAAGAAACACTAATCCTAACCCTCAAGCCAGGTGTTTATTCCGTGATACTACCAAACTGCATCTCACTTTCTTTGATTGTGAGTCTTTCCCTATCCTGACACAACTGAACTTATTACTGGGATCTACCGATAGATCGCTCATGGGCAGTTATTTGGGGG
>VCCN01004125.1:1447411-1467343 GCA_006491835.1 Architeuthis dux | reverse complement strand
CGCTCACTCGATGTTAAAAACGGCGCACAAATAAAAAGCAATGAGCGAATCAATGAAAGAAAACAATAAGAAAAATTATAACGTTTAAAATTGAAAACACGAATACTATGTCACATACACATGGTCTTCATTGCGGGTAATAAATTTTGTAAATTGAAAAGAAATCCCAAATTAAATTCAAAATCATGAAGAAAACAATTAAAATACAATAAGGTTTAAAATTGAAAACGCGAAATTAATAATGTTTCGTTGACGTGAGAAGAACAGATACTACACTTTGATGTTTTAAATGCCACAATGAAGGCGCATTCTGCTCTGTGCCATTCAATGAAATTCAAAACAATAAAATCCTCGGAATAATCTGAATGAGTTTTCAAAAAGGAATCGCCCAAATCCAGATGAATTTTTAGAGAAAGAATAAAATATTATTAAATATTGAAATATTAATCATTATTGTTTATGAGAATTGTCATTTCTTTGTTTAATTTACAAAAATACTTCTTTATAAACAAAGCAAATAAGAGAACGTTATACTTACTTCTTTCTGTTTTTTCTTTCCTCTGATTTGTCTCCCTTGGAGCAATGATGCAACATTAGAGATAAAAATGGGAAAACTATAAAATTTTAAATAAAACCAAAATTTTCTGATTTAAATCTTCTGAAACAAAAATCTATCGTTTGCAATCGGAGAATGACTTGTGTAAAGAGCGAACATCAAGGGAGATAATTCATGGAAACAATGAAAACTCAGTGTTTTTTACAAACCGGCGTCCACCAAAACTGTCAACATCGGTTTCTTCAGTTTTTCACATGGTCTTGCTGGCTGGCTATCTACATATGTATGTATGTGTCATGCGTGCAGGCCGCACCAATGGAGCTAGTGGATTCAGTTTACAATTTGTCCGTTAGTTTGTGTCCGGCAGCGTTCACACTTGGTTTTTGAAAATTGAGATTGCCCAACAAAAGGTGAGACGTAAATTATTCATTGATCACCCTTGACATTGTTCACATGACGTTTCTATTGAGAGACTAATCAAAACTGTTATTTTCATTTTTTAACAAAATTAACATCGACTCATTGGAATCCGTAAATCTTCTTATAGTAGTAGTATTTTTTCATTGTTTTTTTCATTAAATACAATAAACGCATAATTTTTAAAGCTAAAAATTTACAAATGCAGAAACAATAAAACAATTGTAATCATTTTTTTTTACCAGTGGTACTACATGCATTATAACGTGGGTTTTAGGGTCCAAGAAAGCCAACCGCGTTATAACCTACTCGCAATAACTGCAACGTGGGTATGGGCGATATTCAAATTTAGGCAATAATAATAATTAGTGAAATTCTTTAATGTTTGTTTTTTTTATTAAATAATACCACCAAAATAACTACAATACAGGGGATACTAAATTTCAGTACTTAGATAAAAAATATTTACATACCTTATTTCCTGGCTGATAAGAAAGAGGGAGAAGGGTTAATTAAAAAGAAAAAATGGTCATTGATTACTGAAATGTTTTTGTCTAATTCATTTCATTTTTACAGTTGCTTTGCCAGCATAAGTCAAAAGTATTTTGAGCATGTGTTATGTTGGGCTCACACTAAATAAATACAAGGGAGATAAATACCTAGAATTATCTCCCTTGCCGCCGTCTAAGTCATGACGGAATTGAGTTTCCAGTTATGCGCCGTACTAGCGGAAATAAAGAGTGACCCAGTCATTATTCTCTGGGTGCAAGCCATGAAAATAACATTCTTGTCTTTGTCCTTTTTCATTTGTTCATCTTCCTTTTCAGTGAGCCTGCCACAAGATGGGAGACTCTACACTTTGGCGACAAGCGAAACAACAACTCTTTTTGCAAACACAAAGGAATAACCCTCTCAACACACAATGGCAAATATTCTACCTCAGTTCCCACCGTTTGAAATCTACAACACCACAAAAACTCAACAGGCGTGAGATGGCAGAAATGGATTGAAAAATTTGAGAATCTACTGTGTGCCCTTGATGTAGATAATGACAGAAAACGAAAGGCCACTACACTGGAGACAAACTATGTGACATAGTCGATAGCTTCAAAGATGAAGACAAAGGACTCTTAGCGACACACGTTATCAATGGGGTACAAATACCAGTGGAATATGACAGACCGTTCCCTGACAGCGTATTTCACCCAAGGAAAAACACATGCTACGAAATCTTCAAGTTTAGACAAGCTAATCAAAGCCCCTCAGAAAACTTGGATGCATACTGCACAGGACTACTGAGGTTGGCCGCCACATGCGATTTTCAAAACGTTGAATGAGAAATTCTGGCGCAAATTCTGCAAACTGCTCTTCCACGTGGGTCAGACATAAAGCTTTGAGAGACAACTCCTCCTTAAAGTGCTCAACGAAGCAAGAGCTACTGAGCTTGCAGATGCGCATGCTTCAGCCATAGAGACACACACTCTGCATGCAATATCTGGCCAATTCGGACAGAATTATAATCGGGGCGGATACAGAATAAACGGTGCAGATTTTTCTGCAAATAAACACCACGCCAGAGTCAACCCGGAGATGTCCAGAGGCAGCCATAGCAGTCACCAACCACGCTACACGAGATCAACACCACGTGGTGCCAACAGACCACGTGGGGATGGTGATTTGGCAATTACTGTGGCAACTCATCCAGTCATGCATCTTGTCCCGCCAAGGGGAGGGAATGCAGGAAATGCCACAAAATAAACCACTTCGCCCATGTCTGCCAGTCTTCTAGACCCAAGGTAAGACAGATTTTTTCCTACACTCAGGAGTCTGATGATGGAAGAGGGAGATCTCCATCACTATCCAGTGATGAGTCCATTTTCACGCTCAGACACATGCAGGTTCACACCTCGAAGAATCCTGCCATTACTGCCCGCATCAGCAACACACCGATAACCTTTCTGGTTGATACAGGTGCCAGTGTCAACACTATAACTGGGCATTACGACACCATGCAGGACAAACCACTGCTACACAAACACACAGCAAAAATATATGCGTATGGATCCACACAGGCACTCCCTGTCCGTGGATTCATCAATGCAAAAATTGATTACAAAGACAACAACATATACACAACATTCTAAATTGTTGATGACAGGGGCCCACACAAACTGCAAAACCGTATGGGTGCTGACTCACATTGCGTTCTCATCCATCATGTTCCCAACCATACCCGATCAGTTCCCTTCACTCTTCGATGGCAAGATGGGGAAAATCTATGACACCAAGCTCAAACTACACATTGACTGTTCCGTCCCTCCAGTAACCCAGCGACATAGCCGGATACCGTTCCATGTACAGAAAGATGTCCAGGCGGAAATTGAACGCCTCAAACAACTGGATGTCATTGAAAAAGTCACTGGCCCCACACCCTAGGTGAGTCCAGTACTGCTGGTCTCCAAGGAGACAGACGGAGTGAGGGTATGCATTGACATGCTGAAAGCAAATGAGGCCATTCAGAAGAAGCATCTCATGCTGACCGTCGATGACCTTATTGCTGACATCAACTCCTCCACAGTCTTCAGCAAGCTGGACCTGTCCAACGCATACCACCAGCTCGAGCTAGTGGAATCTTGCCAGTACATAACCACGTTCACCACACATGCAAAACTACTGGTACAAGAGACTGCTGTTTGCGGTCAATGCAGCATCAGAAATATTCCAGAAAGCAATTGTGGACCTCCTCAGCAACATTTCTGGAATCCGCAACCTTTCAGATGACATCATAGTACACGGAAAGAAGCTGGCCACACACGACAAACACCTAAAGGCAACCCTGACCTGCCTTCAGGACACAGGGGCAAAGCTCAACAAAGACAAATGCCTATTTTCGGTCACAGAGCTCATCTTTGGCCCTATCTTCAGCCAGAAAAGGGTCTCACCTGACCCAGAGAAAATAACAGCCACCGTCAGGAGCATCCCACCAAGAAACTGTTGGAGGAGTCTGCTTGTTCTTGGGCATGGCCCAGTATGTCTCCAGGTTCATTCCCTACTACACAACCATCAGCGAGCCCCTCTGACAGCTCATGTGGAAGGATGTCCCATGGTGATGGTCCGAGGTCGAGCAGTGGGATGTTGACAAGCTCAATGAGATGATGATAGGAGTTAGTGTCCCCAAATTTCAACCCCAAAAAAGAATACAGAGGTCATTTTGGCACAAGCCCTGTGGGAGTAGACACAGTCCTCACACAAGAGGGTATAGTTCTCAACTACTCGAGCCAAGCGCTCACAGAAGTGGAACAGTGCTACTCCCAAACAGAGAGGGAAAACTGGCCGTGGTATATACGGCCAAACACTTCCACATATACTTATACGGGTTGAAATTCACCATCACTACTGATCACAAGCTGCTCCTGGACATTGTCTAGAACCCAAAGCTAGCCACAACCTGAATAGAGCACTGGAGATTATGCCTCCTGCCATATATGAGTACCAGCTAACATATCGTTCTGGAGAGGATGATCTCAACCCAGCGGACTACCTCATCACCAACATGTGAGGGACAACAAAGCTGAGGCCTACATCCACTATGTGATGAGGAACACGGTCCCCAAGACACTAACCCTGGGAAAAGTCAGAACATCCACACAGACATACGCACAGCTACAACAGCTCATGTCAGCAATCCAGTCCTGCGATTGGAAGGCGCATGACCTCTCCACTTTTGCTGCATTTAAGGACAAGCTATCCATTTCAGATGGTGTCATCCTTAGGGACTATTGCCAAAGAAAGGTTGTGGACATCATCCACCACACACATATGGGCATTGTCAAGACCAAGCAACTGATCAGGTCTGGGGATCGACAAGATGGTGTAAGAGACCGTCCGGGCCCACCGGGAACCAATTTGCCTACCCCGCTACCCTCTGCCTCATGGTCTGAAATCGCCCTAGATTTCTTGGGCCCCTTCACATCAGGCAGCTATGTGCTGGTCGCCATTGATGAGTACAGTCGTTTCGCAGAGGTTGAGGTGCTACCATCCATGTCAGCAAAGGCTGTCATCCCATGTCTAAACTCCCTCTTTGCCGACAGGGCCTTCCAGCTGTGGAGAAAACAGACTTCCATTTCAAGGTCATGAATTCAGCATGCTACTCAGTCCGGGTTTCACCACAGGAGAATTACCCCTCTCTGGCCAGAAACTAACGGCAAAGCCAGGCGCTTCATGCGGACACTAAACAAGTTTGTACACACGTCCACTGCAGAAGTGTCTCCCCTCACAGGGAGAAAAATGAACATTGGCCTGCCAGGCATCCCGCATTCCAAAACTTCCTCACCTGCATATCTCTGAACGACACTTTGGGGAATGACAAAATGAAAGCATACGCAGACAAGAGGTACCACATCCAGACATCCCTGCTGCGCCCAGGCGATCACAACAAGCTGTCCCGAACCCATACACGGTTGTTCAGAAGATGGGCAGTATGGTGACAGCAGAGCATGGGGATCAGTACATCACACACAACTCATTTTTTAAGCATGTGCAGACTGACACCATTCCTCATGAGGAAATTGAATACTGCAAACAAAACACACCATGACCATCAATGACTCCTGATCAAGTCAAACTGTCAGCGACACTGGTGACACCCCACACTGCTCTGCCTCCACCAAGACATCAACTCCAGCTCAAGCAAAACACAGACATCCCGAGAACACCACCGCAGCCTACACTGTCCACAACTACACAGGTGAATCCTCAGCCAATCAGGCGCAGCCCATGGCCTCAGGCAGAAATGCCAAAGAGACTCCAGAACTATGTCCTAGAGTAAACAAAACTCCCACAAAAAATGTACCACACACACCAACATACTACATACACACATACAAGGAGAGGTGTTATGTTGGGCTCACACTAAATAAATACAAGGGAGATAAATACCTAGAATTATTGCCATTTAAGTCATAACAGAATTGAGTTTCCGGTCATGCACCGTGCTAGCAGAAATAAAGAGTGCACACAAGTGGAGTAAAGAACCCAGTCATTATTCTCTGGGTGCGAGCCGTGAAAACAATGTGCTTTTTGTCCTTTTTTCTTTGTTCATCTTCCTTTTCAGTGAGCCTCCCATATAGCATCAGCCCAAAATATAGGCTTATGGTATAGCATCCAGCCCATAATATAGGCTTATGGTATAACATGCAGCCTAAAATATTGGCGTATGGTATAGCACGCAGCCCCAAATATCGTTATATGGTATAAAACGCAGCCCAAAATACTGGAAATATCAAAGGGAAATTCTGTTTCATTCGCGGTTTTCTGGATGAGTGGGCAATAATATAGGTAAAAAGTTGGGGTCCACCACCCACTCGTCTAATATCGGGAACCATGCTATAATGAACTGTGTTATATCGGGGGATGCCTGTAGTCATCCAGAAGGCTAGATTCATTGCCCTTGAATAGGGGTTAACAAGGTCGTCCAACACATGTGACCTTGTACCAGACTAAGCTATGTTTAGTAAATACTTATTTGGGGTTGCATTATGTTTTCCCACCAGCATCAGTTGCTAGTCAAACACTAATTTTTAAGGTGGATAGGCTCTTTACACTTGGAATTTTGGAGCTACACAATCTTCCTACTAACATTTCCTACAATTTAGTGAGGATTGCATTCAACATGTAATTCTTACTAAAAAATCAATCCAATATATTTTCCTTGCTAAAATTGAAACTGTTAATTCATTATATTTGTAAAAATATTGACCAATTTCATTTCTGTATTGCAGAAAAGTAATCCTGGCATTCAGTCGATTTCTTACAGTTCTGTCACAAACACTGACCTCTGTTTCTGCCCATTTGTTTTGTTGTGCATTTTCTATTTTAAAGGCATATTGCTTGGAGTTTGCTATCCTGATGCCTTGATGTCTTCTGGGCTCTACCCGTATGTTTTCCTTTATTACCTTCCTATTTTGTTTATACTCGCACCAAATTTTAGACACAGCTGACTGGGAAGAACTAACATCTTTTGCCACACTACATGTTGGATTTCCTTCTCAAAGGAGTTTTATAATCCTTTCCATTATTTCAATTGAGAGTTCTCTTGTTGAGCCATGTTTCCTTTCAATTAGCCAAGTCCAACAGCTCGTTAAGGTCTGCAAGTACTCTCTTTTAACAGTAGACTAATTTGCATATTTAAATCTTTGCTGGTATTTGTTTGAGAAATGCAAATTTCAAGCCGATTCCCTAATTTTCTCCTCACCATTGAGTGAATTCATCATTTTTTTCCTCTACTTGATCTGGAAAAAAAATATTCCAATAATTTAAATATTTTAATCTAATTTTTTTTAGGTAGATTTCATGAAGCCAAAATATTAAGTTATTAAACATAAATTGTTTTGTGACATATCTGAGATTTGTTTATTTGTTGCAAAGTAAAAAAAACAAGGTGAACATCCTCTGAATGTGCTGACTCCATAATTTTTGCTAGGAGTATTGGAAATAATTTTATGATGAGCAGAAATTCATGAAAATTTAAAATATAATAAGGTTTTGTGGTTAAGATTAACAAGTCAGCTACTGAATAATAAACAAGAATTTTAATCAAAATTTATTTCATGGTAAGTAGCTGAATGTATACGTATATTTCATTATTACAAAGTCAAAAATCTATGCTAATGTTGGAGGCTTCTTTTTGTGTGTCCTGGCTACTATCATGCTAAAATGACAAGGCTCATTGATCTCTTGTTTGGCATGAAAACTTACAAGACATCCAATTGTGACATAGGTCAATCAAGGTCACTAGAGAGTTTATCAAATAGCACAGCATGCCATTTCTAGCCAATTGAAACAATTTCTAGCAGATTTGAATTTGTACAAAAATTGATCTCACAATTTGGTAGGGTGCAGTCAAAGTCAAATTTGACCTCCAAGGTCACCAGATGTCATTGGAGGTAGAGTTAGTTTGTTGCCTTTATGATTTGTATTGCAAGCAAACAATTACTTTCTTGGGGGTAAATTGGTACGTGGGATTAACTTTGGCACAAAAAGATGAGAAGATCAGTGGTGCTGACCTCAAATGTCAATTTTGGATTAAAACAGTTTTTAATTAGCCAAACAAAAGAACTTGAAGGGCAAAAAACCTGGATCATTTCTGTTTTGTTTGTAAAACGTTGTGCAATTGCCCCCTCCCCCCAATTCTGGCAAAACAGTGTACAATTTTGGACAAATCAGTGTATAGTTGGGGGGGAAATCAAGCCCTCTGCCCCCCTTAATGAAACAGTTCTCATACACCTATGAGTGTTGAGTCAAATATTTACCACCAAATTGCAAACTTCATATTGTATTTAAAATGCTTCTGCCTACCAATTGTTCACCACTTATTCCTTTAGCTTTTTTCTTCATTCACTGAGAATCTGTTGTAAAATGTATTGATTTCAACTTTTTAAAATACAATAAAATGAAATAAGAATCCAAGAAAGCAAAGCCATGTTCACATTGTCAACACTTTTGGTTAAAATGCTTCTTTTCTCGACATGTTTCAATTTGGATTTTCTTTAAGAGAAACACTCAAAGAATCACACGTTTACTCTTTAAAATGTTTGTCCTGCATTCATTTTAATAATCATGTATCTTCATTTTGCTAACATTATTTAATCCAATCCAATAATTATGGACTTTTTTATGGAGGAACTGAAAAAAAAAATATTGCAGACAATGGCCACAATGCGTAATTTCATTGTTTTTATGATTATACAATTATTCTTTAATATTTCATAAATTTTGGAATAAATGCATTGAAAATTAGGATCATTTGTTAATCATAAAATAAATATTTTAAAATAACTTTTGATTGTTGATTTTTCACAAGCTAATAAATAAGGGAAAGGTAAGATGTCAAATAATAATCAGACTTGTGTATTCTAAGGATGCAAGTCATATTCTGCTATGGCCACTCAAAACCAGCCATTTATTTGTTTTTCTAACAAAATAGAACAGAATATGTAGAAATCTGTGTTGTATAATAATTATTACTGCAATGTTTTCTCTTAAAATTAAATTCATTGGTGTGTATTTCAAACTTAATTTCATTCAAGTTATATATACTGAACCATATTTGAAACTATGTAATATTTTCAGATATATGATCTTTTATAAATAAAATAGCTTTATTTCTTACAAAAGATTGTTTTGTCTGAAAGTTCTATAATTCAAGCATTTTGGCTGCACTTTAAATATTTGAAGACTTGAATGTTACACAATATTTTTTGGTCTGTTTAATGTTTGTTTCTCTTTGCTACTGACAAACAGTGCATTCATTAACATCAAAGACAATTGTATCCCACCTTAATCCATATCATTTTTTCTCAAACCTTTTCCATTAACCTTTTTGTTATTATTTTGGTTATTTTTTAAAGCAATCGTCCCCAAAGATTCTTAATGAAATGGAAATGAATGACATTTTACTTATGTTGATCATTCAATGTGACCCTTGTGCTTGATGCTTTGCTGCTAGATTCTCAATATTTGGATATGACTGAGTTTTAGTCTTACATGTACTTCAGTGCCACAATTCAGTCATTCCAGCTCTTTCAAATTCATCATTGCGTTTTAGATATTTTCATTGTGTAATTCTATAAGACAATTTATCATCTCTGCAGCTCAATTCTCTTCCCTGGGGGCAATATTGTGCCCCTTTAAGAATGACTGATTTACATCATCCACACCTATTAGAATCCAAATAGAAAATGTCTGCCAACATAGGGAGGTAATCAATATCTATCACTGAAGAAGAAAAAACAATTTTGTATCTTCAATTTTTCATTAAATATTTGTTCAGCAAAAACAAAAAAATGCTATTGGAATTTTTTAAATTCAGAATGAGAAGAGAACAGTCTTCATTGCATTTTCTCAAGCAATCAAATCAGAAAATCCGATTGTATCATTTCAGCCCCTTAAACCTAAGATTAAAATATGTAAATTCTTTTCATATAAGAATCCATATGAGTGAATGATAATTTGACAGCACTACTTGAACAATTGATTTGGTATTCCATAGTAACTTCTTTTTAACTGTCAAATAGCAAAATCAGGATTTCTTGGCAAGAATCCTTTGAAATGAAAAATACAAATTGTAAAGCTGATCAGAAAACATGAAATATATTTAAAAACAAAATTTTATTGAAAGTTAGAATGTAAATTTGTGGTTGAAAGAACTGAAGATTTTAAAAAGAGAAACCAAAATATGCTGAAATATTAAAACATTTTGCAGTCAATTTATAACCCCAAGTGTCTGACTTTTCAACAGTTTAATATCTCTGTTCAAATGTTAATGTTTGCATAGAAACTTACTATTTTTAATGACACTACAAGTATTGCAGAAACCTGCATAAAGTCAGGTAGCTTAGGGCAAAAGTGTGGACACACCAGACAAAAGCACCAAATCTTTTCCATATATTACTCATGACCTTAGTTTCCCATTTTTGATAGGAACCACTTCCTCCAGATACACTATATCACTAGCATTTCAGCTTGTAAACCACTTAGGATCAGAATATTTGTGTCTAAACATATATTTTTAGGGCCAAGGAATATGAATATACTCTTTAAAAAAGGAATAGAAGTATATTTGGACAAAATTAAAAATAAGTTATGTATTACTATGGCTAAGCATTTCATATTAGATGGATTGGTCCCTCTGCATGATCAGTCAGGAAAGCACTCCAGAGGCTTTGAAATGTCCACTTAATGCCAAAGGAAGTGGGGATAAGTCAGAACCATACAATGCTTTCCTGAAAAATGTTTGTGTTTTTTAAAAACCTTGGCAAATTACCAATTGAACCTAACTTTGGAGAAGACATAACTGTAAGTGAACTGGTTCAAATCAAAGGTTCTTCACACATAGACCAGGTCTGGAAAGATTGTCACACAGCTGTATGACTTAGGTCTCAGTGTAAGCTATGAAAGAGTTCTCCAACTTGAGTGTCAGCTTGCAACAGTTGTTTGTGAAAACTTCCAGGACAAACACATAGTTCTTGCTTAGCTTTGACATAAACTGTTTACTGTTGATGCAGTTGACAATTTGGATGTGCCAGCTGTGACTTAGGGATAGCAAACATGTTGGTCCCACCACTTTCAAAGGCATCAGCAGCATTTGAAGGACAACTGGTGTGTGCACAATTCAAAGAGAGGACTTGGAGCATGCTAGTTAACTAGTGCATCAAGATGAAGTTGAAAAAGGTGACATCATTGCCTAGTCAGCATACAATGCCTCCATGCAAGATGCATCGGCAGATTTACAACTCTTACACAGCTCATGCCCCTTTTCTATAAGAAGGCAGCAACTGCAGCTATGATCAAGCATGGAATGGATATAGTGCACTGGGCTACAAAATATTTTACATTTCAAATTCATTTCATTTTGAGCAATTTTTAAAAACATTCCCCCTCAGTAGTGATATGTTTACACTCTTTCATGACATTCTGCACGTTTTCTCCTGGGACAAACCCGCAGAGTGAATAAGGCCTGTAATTCAATGAAATTTAAGGCCTGAATAACACAGTTTAGATTTGGAACATATCTGTTTCCATAGAATAAAAAAGGCAGATAGAGTATCTTAATGGAACAGTTAGTATTGTGCCTGACCACTGTCACATTCAGTACTGTATCTTGTTTAAAACTAAAGTGAATGTTATCATGTTTTGGGGAGAGTGAAAATCAATCTTTGCTTCCAAAAAACATTGACTGCCACAGTTAGCGAAGCTTGTTTGCAATATGCCATTGAGTGCTGTTCCTTTGATCTGACTTATTTGCCTTCTTAAAATGTAAACTTTAAAGAATTAAAGTACTTCTCATCAGTTTGACAAAATATATGCATGTGGAAGAGATTTCCAATTCTTTCCAGCTGTAATTATGATGGAACTACTTTGGAAACAAGAAAACTTTCATAAAATGTTTCTATTTTTTCCATTCAGCAATCTCCTTTGACTATCTTTAAACAGGAGGAATAGTTAGAGAAATACATATACAAAAATGGTATCTAGCATATCTGAGGCAAAAAGAAACTGAACAGATTATTGTAATAAAAACTTAATATATTCATTGTGGGAGCAGCAGTATTTGTTTAGAGAAGACATGTATTACTGGAGGAAGTAATTGTATCTTAATCAACATCATTAAATTCTTTCAACTGATATGCCACATTTCCTTCCATCAAAGGTTCTCAATGCACAAAACTAATTCCATTGGATAAAAAAAAGCCCTAGATTTAATTGTTTTTAATTGACTAAGCCAAACGCCCAAGATGTTTAATTATGGCAATTAGGTTAAAGTTTTCAAACAAGATGTTTCATATTCTTTTTCTTTTCTGTTTTTATCATCATAGCAAAATTTTCAAATGCTCAACTTTTTTACTTTTTCTATTACTGCTGATATTTTTACGTTTTCTCCTGGGACAAACCATGCACCCAGCATAGTGAATAATATGACTAATTTCTATTTCCAATGTTTAGGTGAAGTAATCATATTTTAAATTCATAGTCTTTATTCTTATCTTTCCCTCAATCCATGAAGATATCTTGTTGCAATCCACACCTGTCAGAAGACTATGGATACTATGTTAGCAGGTCTATTTTTAAAATGAACACCATGAAAACATTGAACTGAACATTTTGTATGATTTTGGTTTTTTCATGTGAAATTCCTTCAAATGCTGAGCGACTCACTTGACATGAATAAAATTTCTATCCAGTATGTACCCGCATGTGTTTTTTTAAATCTGAGGCCCTTGTGAATGCGGACACACACACTTCACATGAATATGGTTTCTCTCCAGTGTGTGTTCGCATGTGAACTTTTAAATCTGTTGGCCTTGTGAATGCTGAACCACACACTTCACATGAATATGGTTTCTCTCCAGTGTGTGTCCGCACATGATTTTTTAAATCTGAACTCTGTGAAAATGATAAACTACACACTTCACATGAATATGGTTTCTCACCAGTGTGTCTGCGCATGTGTCTTTTTAAATTTGAACTCATTGTAAATCCTGAACCACACACTTCACATGAATATGGTTTCTCTCCAGTGTGTGTCCGCATGTGTCTTTTAAAATTTGAACTTATTGTAAATCCTGAACCACACATTTCACATGAATATGGTTTCTCTCCAGTGTGTGTCCTCATGTGAATTTTTAAATATGAACTCATTGTAAATCCTGAACCACACACTTCACATGAATATTGTTTCTCTCCAGTGTGTGTCCGCATGTGAATTTTTAAATAGGGCCTCTGTGAAAATGTTGAAGCACACACTTCACATGAATATGGTTTCTCGCCAGTGTGTGTTCGTACATGTCTTTTTAAATCAGAATCCTTAAAGAATGTTGAACCACATACTTCACATGAATATGGTTTCTCTCCAGTGTGTGTTTGCATGTGTTGTTTTAAATACGGCCTCTGTGAAAATGATGAACTACACACTTCACATGAGTATGGTTTCTCACCAGTGTGTGTTCGCACGTGTCTTTTTAAATCAGAATCCTTAAAAAATGTTGAACCACATACTTCACATGAATATGGTTTCTCTCCAGTGTGTGATCGCATGTGAACTTTTAAATGTTGCCTCTGTGAAAACCCTGAACCACACACGTCACATGAATATGGTTTCTCTCCAGTGTGTGTTCGCATGTGAGTTTTTAAATTTGACTTGTCTGAAAATGCTGAACCACATACATCACATGAATATGGTTTCTCTCCAGTGTGTGTTCGCGTGTGATTTTTTAAATGTGATCTCAATGTAAAGGATGAACCACACACTTCACAGGAATATGGTTTCTCCCCAGTGTGTATTTGCATGTGGCTTTTTAATGACGATCTCTGTGTAAATGCGGAACCACACACTTCACATGAATATGGTTTCTCTTTTGTGTGTGTCTGCATGTGTCTTTTTAAAGTTGATATCTCTATAAATGCTGAACCACACACTTCACATGAATATGGTTTATCTCCAGTGTGTGTACGCATGTGCCTTTTTAAACCTGAATGCCAAGTAAATGCTGAACTGCACACTTCACATGAATATGGTTTATCCCCAGTGTGTGTTTGCATGTAGCATTTCAAAGATTTTTGTTTGAATGCTGAACCACGAATTCCACATGAATATGGTTTCTCTCCAGTGTGTTTCTGCATGTGTCTTTTTAAATGTGATATCCGTGTAAATGCTGAACCACACACTTCACATAAATATGGTTTGTTTCCAGTGTGTGTCCACATGTGTTTTTTAAAATCTGAATCCCTTGCAAATGCTGAACCACACACTTCACAAGAATATGCTTTCTCTCCAGTGTGTGTTTCCATGTGGTTTTCAAAAAGAGATCTCTGTGTGAATGCTGAACCACACACTTCACATGAATATGGTTTCTCTCCAGTGTGTGTTTGCATAGGAGTTTCAAAATGTGAAGTCTGTGAAAATTCCAAGCCACTCCATTCACATGAATAGGGATTCTCCCCCATGTGTGTTTCCATGTCTATCTCTTAGAAGAAATATCAATGAACACATTGAAACTCTGCATAAGAATAGAATTTATTTTTAGTGTGTGTAAATATGTTTTTAGTATAAGCACTCTAAACCACAAAGAATCCCATTTCATGAGAAATGTGTGTTTTGTCAAATTCACAAACATAGTTATATTATTTATTTCCATATTTACCAGTGAACTGATCATCATAGTTTCTCTATACATTATTTACAAACAGCCATTATGTTACAGCCATCAGTTGAAATCTCTGAAAGAAGAAGAGTTATTATTAAAGATCATATACTCATTCATTATTTGCAATTATAAAGATATATTGACACAGTTTGGGTTTCAATGAATTCCAGCATATGCTATTATACATTTTGTCATAAGATCAGTACAAAAAGATAAATAAAAAATAAACCACATGACTTACGCACCACAATCATGATCAAGTAGGTACTTCAAAAAGGAGTATTCATGACAAGTGCTGGTTGTAACATGATCTTGTTTGGGCATATTATGCATATATATGCTTGCTTTTCTATGAATTTTAAATGTTACATAGTTTTGAAGAGAACAGATTAGGGAATACATAAAAAGAGGAAAGTTTTACAATCATTTTGCAGAAAAGAAATCTTCTAGAGCATAAAAATGGCTGATAAATGGACCATATGCTAAAAAAAGAAATCATACCACTAGAAAACGGAAAGAGTAATTATAAACCATTTTAACCATTGTACTATTTGTTAGTTTGACTAGAATGGGTTTCCAGTTATTTTGTTATGCCAAGGACAATGGGGGCTTAACATGTCTGTAAATACCTTGGGAAGTAATAAAAGAAATCATACTAATAGAAAAAGGGAAGACTAGGGATGTATGGCCCAATTTTAGATAACAAACTTCTAATATCCCGAACGTCACCGGGATACTAGAAAGTAAAAAAAACAACTGGCAAACAGAGACAAAACTGCAGAGACTTTTAATAAGCCTTGAATTAAAAGGAGAAAAAAAAACACAGCAGTCAAATGAAGCCAGAGCTTGGAAATATGTGGATCAGCCGTGAATAAGGGAATCCTAACTACTGGGAAGACAGTCACTTGTGAACAATTCAAAACAGTTTTTATATTGGCCCATTGGCTGAAATACGTGGATAAGCCTAAATAACCAAGTTTTAATCTCATGCCTAAATATGAAAAAGTGTGAAATAAAAAACGAATCTTGACCCGAACATATTTTGGTGATTTCATGTCTGTAGAAGTGAATCAGGCCATCATTGAAATGATATTGACACTATCACAACACTGTCCTCCATCTGGCACAAGGTCGCACTGGATGTTAATTTGTCCTCCTTTTTGAGGTCATAAAAATTCATAACATTTGTTTTTGTCAATTTAAATTAAATTAAAATTCACGAAGAAAACAATTAAAATACAATCATAATAATGTTTAAAATTGCCAACAGGAAGTTAATAATGCTGTTTTGTTGACGTGAGATGAACAGATAGTACATGTTGATCTTGAACTACCCAACAAAAGGCGCATTCCAATCGGGAGCCCCACTGCTCTCATAGTGCCAACAATTCATTCAATGAAATTCAAAACAGTTTTAATGCAATTATCAGAAAATAGAAAATGAATGGGAAATCCTTGGTTTATGGAATGGAAAAGTTTTTAACCATTTTAATGTTGAAATCGATTATGGATGCACAAAAGGGCAAAAACTTTTCTGCTACACGGGATGACGTCAGCTATACAATATTTATTACTACTTAATTGTTTCTACGGATATAAACAATTAAACTTATTCAAAGAAATATCATTTATGTATTTACTTCTGTTTCTCTTTCATGAATTTTTCACACACACACTCAATGTTAAAAACGGTGCACTAAAATTGTGTGCCGTTTTTAACATCGAGTGAGTGAGTGAAACTTTACAATTTACAATCATTATTACACGGAATGATGTCAGCTATACAATATTTATTACTATGGATATAAACAATTAAACTTATTCAAAGCAATAACAATATAATTCATGGTGTACAATAGGATGAAGGTTAGCTGACATAATGATGCTAGGAAAAGACAGTCGTTATCAAAAGGAAGTTGGAGAAAAGATGTGTCTACATGAACTGAGGGTTTCTATCTAAAATGCGAGTAGGTAGTGTGTAGTGTGTATTATGTATTTGGTGGTGAGCCTTTCTATCAGATTTTTATCAGCGTTGGTGATGGACTTTGCTTGATTTCCAGAACATTACTGTACTGTGGTAGTGGTTTTGTTAATGCTCTTAGTGTTTTAGGGAAGGTGTGTACATATACATAGTCTACCACCCCACACACACAGATGGCATGATGAACTAGACAAATTCAGAAAATATTGGCTCTGCAATGCCCATGATAGATGTTTCCCAAGATTCGCCAGACCTCTCTATGTCCAACAGCTGAAATGTTGATGATAAGTATTAAGAAGTTTTTGTCAAATTATTTCATTAACATATGTCAAGAAAGTGTCAGATATAGATTTGAATTAAAAAACCTTTAAATTCAGAAATGACCTCAACTGATGTAAACATTGTATTATTGGTGCCCTTTGTAAATTTGAATTACGAACCTAAAACTTTAAATTCAAAAATGACCTCAACTAAGGTGAGTAAACATTGTATTATTCGTGCCCTTTTCTAAATTTGAATTAAAAACATACAATTTAAAAACCTTTAAATTCAGAAATGACTTCAACTAAATATTGTATTATTCGTTCCCTTTCGTAAATTAAAAACATTTGAATTCAGAAATGACATCAACAAAAGGTGAGTAAACATTGTATTATTCGTGCAGTTTCGTAAATTTAAATTAAAAACATTTAAATTCAGAAATGACCTCAACAAAAGGTGAGTAAACATTGTATTATTCGTGCGGTTTCGTAAATTTGAATTAAAAACATTTAAATTAAAAACCTTTAAATTCAAATGACCTCAACTAAGGCGAGTAAACATTGTATTATTCGTGCAGTTTCGTAAATTTAAATTAAAAACATTTACATTCAGAAATGACCTCAACTAACGTTAGTAAACATTGTATTATTCGTTCCCTTTTCTAAATTTAAATTAAAAACATAATTTAAAAACCTTTAAATTCAGAAATGACCTCAACAAAAGGTGAGTAAACATTGTATTATTCGTGCCCTTTCGTAAATTTAAATTAAAAACATTTAAATTTAGAAATGACCCCAAGAAAAGGTGAGTAAACATTGTATTATTTGTGACCTATCGTAAATTTGAATTAAAAACATTTAAATTCATAAATGACCTCAAGAAAGGTGAGTAAACATTGTATTATTCATGTCCTATCGTAAATTAAAAACATCTAAAGCCAGAAATGACCTCAACAAAAGGTGAGTAAACATTGTATTATTCGTGTCCTATCGTAAATGAAATTAAAAACATTTAAATTCAGCAATGACCTCAACTAAGGTGAGTAAACATTGTATTATTCGTGCAGTTTCGTAAATTTAAATTAAAAACCTTTACATTCAGAAATGACCTCAACTAAGGTGCATAAATATTGTATTATTCATTCCCTTTCATAAATTAAAAACATTTAAATTAAGAAATGACCTCAACAAAAGGTGAGTAAACATTGTATTATTCGTGTCCTATCATGAATTAATTTGAAAAAATTTAAATTAAAAACATTTAAATTCAGAAATGAGTAAACATTGTATTATACGTGTCCTATCGTAAATTAAATTAAAAACATTTAAATTCAGAAGGGACCTCAAGAAAAGGTGAGTAAACATTGTATTATTCGTGTCCTATCGTAAATTAAATTTTTAAAATTTTAATTCAGGAATGACCTCAAAGGTGAGTAAACATTGTATTATACGTGTCCTATCGTAAATTAAAAACATTTAAATTCAGAAATGACCTCAACAAAAGGTGAGTAAACATTGTATTATTCGTGCGGTTTCGTAAATTTGAATTAAAAACATTTAAATTCAGAAATGACCTCAACAAAAGGAGAGTAAACATTGTATTATACGTGTCCTCTCGTAAATTAAATTAAAAACATTTAAATTAAAAACATTTAAATTCGGAAATGACCTCAGCAAAAGGTGAATAAACATTGTATTATTCGTGTCCTATCGTAAATTAAATTAAAAACATTTAAATTCAGCAATGACCTCAACTAAGGTGAGTAAACATTGTATTATTCGTGCAGTTTCGTAAATTTAAATTAAAAACATTTAAATTCAGAAATGACCTCAACTAAGGTGCATAAATATTGTATTATTCATTCCCTTTCATAAATTAAAAACATTTGAATTCAGAAATGACATCAACAAAAGGTGAGTAAACATTGTATTATTCGTGTCCTATCGTAAATTAAATTAAAAACATTTAAATTCAGAAATGACCTCAACAAAAGCTGAGTAAACAATAAACTAATTTAAATTAAAAACATTTAAATCAAAAACTTTTATGTTCAGAAATGACCTCAACTAACGTGAGTAGACATTGTATTATTAAAATTATGTCGCAGTAGATTCTAGATTATGATGCTTTTAGTTATTTAATTTGGGACGCTAAACTTCCTTAGATTCTAGATATTTCCAGATGTTTTTATGAATATGGATTAACTCCTGGATTTTTTCATCGGAATATTTTGTTAACGTGTGTCAGGAGGAAAATGTCAGGCAGCGTCAGGTATTAAAAAACGTGTGTCATGATAAAATATTATTAAATATTGAAAGATTAATCGTTATTTAATTGAATAGAAATGTTTCAGATTTGGCGTGGTATAGAATTAGTAGATACTAATGTATTTTTGACTAGAAGTGGGGAGTAGTACAAAATGGACTGAGAGGCCATACATATACGGTGGGGGAAGTAAATAGGAATGAGAAAATTCTGTTTTACTACCAATAGAGTGGTTGGACTATGGAATAGATTAGCGGAATATGTAGTGCTCTTGTTATTATTGTTATTATATTAACCCTATCAACAGATGTAAATGATTTAGATGATGTTTAGTTTATTACATAATGTTTAAAGGCATATAGTGACAATATGAATATTGATGTGTGCTTTTTCATACAGTTTCTATACTTTATTCACACTAAAATAAATGTTATTTATGTTATATTGTTTATGAGAATTGTCATTTCTTTGTTTAATTTACAAAAATACTTCTTTATAAACAAAGAAAATAAGACAACGTTATACTTACTTCTTTCTGTTTTTTCTTTCCTCTGATGTGTCTCCCTTGGAGCAATGATGCAACATTTGAGATAAAAATGGAAAAACAAGAGGATTTTAAATAAAACCAAAGATTTCTGGCTTAAATTTTCTTTAAAGAAAAAAAAAGAAGCTTTTGTTTGCGATCAGAAAATGACTTGTGAAGAGCTAATGTCAAGGGAGGTAATTCATGATCACAATGAAAGCACTCA
>VCCN01004125.1:1432603-1445026 GCA_006491835.1 Architeuthis dux | reverse complement strand
AAAAAAATATGTCATATATTTTTACAAACAACTTTTGAGTTCTTCCTTTCTCAAATCCAGGACATTCACCCCACTATACAACATTTGGAGGCAGCAAAGTTTTGGCTCAGTTATGTTTCACGAAATTTACTACCCATAATTCATGAAAAATTATGGAATCACCACACCTAGAGGAAACAATTATGGAATCACCATACTTAGAGGATGTCCACCCAGCTTTTTTACTTTGCAGAAAAAGAAAAAAAACAGATATGACACAAAACAATTTTTGTTTAATAGCTTAACATTTTGGCTCCATGAAATATACCTCAAACAAATTAGATTAAAATATTTAAATTATTGGCATATTGTTTTCCAAATCAAGTAGAGTAAAAGATTATGAAATCATATTGGAGGCTGCTTTTCATGTTTTTGTGTGTCCATGCCACTGTCACGCTAAAATGACAGGGCCCATTGATCTCATTTTTGGCATGAAGACTTACAAGACATCTAATTGTGACATAGGTCACTCAAGGTGACTAAAGAGGTTATCAAATAGCACAGCATGCCATTTCTAGCCAATTGAAACAATTTCTAGCAGATTTAAGTTTGCTCTCAAGTACAAAAATTGATCTCACAATTTGGTAGGTTGCAGTCAAATTTGACCTCCAAGGTCACCGGATGTCATTGGAGGTATAGTTAGTTGCCTTTATGATTTGTATTGCAGGCAAACTATTACATTCTTGGGGGTAAATTGGTACGTGGGATTAACTTTGGCACAAAAAGATGAGAAGATAGGTGGTGCTGACCTCAAATGTCAATTTTGGATTAAAACAGTTTTTTTATTAGCCAAACAAAAGAACTTGAAGGGCTAAAAAACTGGATCATTTCTGTTTTGTTTGTAAAACGTTGTGCAACTGCCCCCTCCTTCCAATTCGGACAAAACAGTGTAAAGTTTGGGGCAAATCAGTGTATAGTTGGTGGGAAATCAATGCCTCTGCCCCTCTTAATGAAACAGTTCCCATACACCTATGAGTGTTGAGTCAAATATTTACCACCAAATTGCAAACTTCATATTGTATTTAAAATGCTTCTGCCTACCAATTGTTCACCGGTTATTCCTTTAGCTTTGTTCTTCATTCACTGAGAATCAGTTGAAAAATGTATTGATTACAACTTTTTAAAATGCAATAAAATGAAATAAGAATCCAAGAAAGCAAAGCCATGTTCTCATTGTCAACACTTTGGGTTAAAATGCTTCTTTTCTCGACATATTTCAATTTGTATTTTCTTTAAGAGAAACACTCAAAGAATCACACGTTTACTCTTTAATATGTTTGTCCTGCATTCATTTTGCTAACATTATTTAATCCAATCCAATAATTATGGACTTTTTTAAGGAGGAACTGAAAAAAAATATTGCAGACAATGGCCATAATGCGTGTTTTCATCATCCATTGTTTTTATGATTATACAATTAAATTATAACCTATTTATACTGATTATTCATTATTACATTTATTATCTATACAGTTGTTTCACATTTTCAAGTTTATCCAGTGTTCTTTATGATGATTTTTACCAGAGTCAAAAGTTAAATTCATTTTCTCCGTTAATATTTCATGAATTTTGAAATAACGTATTGAAAACTTGTGTATTCTAAGGATGCAAGTCATATTCTGCTGTGGCCACTCAAAACCAGCCATTAATTTGTTTTTCTAACAAAATAAAACAAAATATGTAGAAATCTTTGTTGTATAATAATTATTACTGCAATGTTTTATCTTAAAATTAACAAAATCATTGGTGTGAATTTCAAACTTAATTTCATTCAAGTTTTATATCATGAACCGTATTACATAGTTTCAAATGCTCAATATTTTTTAGATATATGATCTTTTAAAAATAAAATAGCTTTATTTCTTACAAAAAATTGTTCTGTCTGAAAGTTCTATAATTCAAGTATTTTGGCTGCACTGTAAATATTTGAAGATTTCCAAGAATGGATCCATTTGAACAGAGACTTTGTCACAAATGATTAACAAATGCACGGATATGTTACACAATATTTTGGGGTCTGTATAATGTTTGTTTCTCTTTGCTACTGACAGACAGTGCATTCATTAACATCAAAGACAACTGTATCCCACCTTAATGCATATCATTTTCAGACACGGCCATTAGAATGAGACAAAAACCCAACGTACATACGCGTATTGCAGTGAATTTGAAAGTATAATGACCTCGATGAGCTTTGCATTTTTATTTACAAAAGAGGAAACAAAGACTCATTCTTTACAAAAAACGTAACAAGCTATGTTCATTACAAAAGTTTAAAAACTTGGATATGTTACATAGTTTCAAATACAAATCCATATGAGTGAATTGATAATATTGCTGGCTAGACTTTCATGAAATGTTTCTTTTTTTTCCATTCAGCAATCTCATTTGACTATCTATAAGCCTGAGGAATAGTTAGAGAAATACATATACAAAAATGGTATCTAGCATATCTCGGGCAAAAAGAAACTGAACAGATCATTGGTATAAAAAAACTATTAATATATTCATTGTAGGAGCAGCAGTATTTGTTTAGAGAAGACAGGTATTACTGAAGGAAGTAATTGTATCTTAGTCAACATCATTAAATTCTTTCAACTGATATGCCACATTTCCTTCCATCAAAAGTTCAAAGATTTTCAAATGCTCAACTTTTTCACTTTTTCTATTACTACTGATATTTTTATACATTTCCTCCTGGGACAAACCATGCACCCAACATAGTGAATAATATGACTAACTTCTATTTCCAATGTGTAGGTGAAACAATCATATTTTAAATCCATAGTCTTTCCCTCACTCCATGAAAATTGTGATTAACAACCATGAGGAATTCTTTTTGCAAACCACACATGTCAGAAGACTAAGAATACTGTTCAGGTCTATTTTTAAAATGAACACCATGAAAACGTTGAACTAAATGATTTTGGTTTTTTCATGTTGTATTTACATGTGGAATTCCTTCAAATGCTGAGTGACACACTTGACATGAATAGTTTCTATCCAGTGTGTACACGCATGTGTCTTTTTAAATCTGATGCCCTTGTGAATGCAGAGACACACACTTCACATGAATATGGTTTCTCTCCAGTGTGTGTTCGCATGTGAACTTTTAAATCTGTTGGCCTTGTGAATGCTGAATCACACACTTCACATGAATATGGTTTCTCTCCAGTGTGTGTCCGCACATGATTTTTTAAATCTGAACTCTGTGAAAATGATAAACTACACACTTCACATGAATATGGTTTCTCACCAGTGTGTCTGCGCATGTGTCTTTTCAAATTTGAACTCATTGTAAATCCTGTACCACACACTTCACATGAATATGGTTTCTCTCCTGTGTGTGTCCGCATGTGTCTTTTAAAATTTGAACTCATTGTAAATCCTGAACCACACACTTCACATGAATATGGTTTCTCCCCAGTGTGTGTCCGCATGTGAATTTTTAAATAGGAACTCATTGTAAATCCTGACCCACACACTTCACATGAATATTGTTTATTTCCTGTGTGTGTTTGCATGTGACGTTTTAAATATGCCCTCTGTGAAAATGTTGAACCACATAGTTCACATGAATATGGTCTATCTCCAGTGTGAGTTTGCATGTGACGTTTTAAATATAGCCTCTCTGAAAATCTGGAACAACACATTTCACATGAGTATGGTTTCTCACCAGTGTGTGTTCGCATGTGTCTTTTTAAATCTGAATCTTTAAAAAATGTTGAACCACATACTTCACATGAATATGGTTTCTCTCCAGTGTGTGATCGCACGTGAACTTTTAAATGTTGCCTCTGTGAAAACCCTGAACCACACACTTCACATGAATATGGTTTCTCTCCAGTGTGTGTTCGTATGTGAGTTTTTAAATTCGACTTGTCTGAAAATGCTGAACCACATACATCACATGAATATGGTTTCTCTCCAGTATGTGTTCGTGTGTGATTTTTTAAAAGTGATTTCAATGTAAATGATGAACCACACACTTCACAGGAATATGGTTTCTCCCCAGTGTGTGTCTGCATGTGTCTTTTTAAAGTTGATATCTCTATAAATGCTGAACCACAAACTTCACATGAATATGGTTTATCTCCAGTGTGTATCCGCATGTGTCTCTTTAAACCTGAATGCCAAGTAAATGCTGAACTGCACACTTCACATGAATATGGTTTCTCCACAGTGTGTGTTTCCATGTGGCTTTTTAAAGATGTCTGTTTAATTTTCTGAACCATGCACTCCACATGAATATATGGTTTCTCTCCAGTGTGTGACCGCATGTATCTTTTTAAATGTGATATCACATTGTGTTTTTTGCTGTGGGTGTTGTCAAATTTCATTTCATAAACTGCAAATTTAAACATAGTTATATTATTTATCTTGATTATGCATTTCCATATTCACCATTGAATTGATCATAGTATCTATATACATTACTTGAAACAGCCATCAGCGAAGTTCATTAGTTTTGCACCACAGTTGAAATCTCTGAAAGAAGAAGAGGTATTATTAAAGATCATATACTCATTCATTATTTGCAATTATAATGAATTCCAGCATATGCTATTATACATTTTGTCATAAGATCAGTACAAAAAGATAAATAAAAGATAAACCACATGACTTACTCACCATAATCATGATCAAGTAGGTACTTCAGAAAGGAGTATTCATGGCTGTCTGCAGATTGTGTTTCCTGGGAATTTTTGTATATTTGGTGCAAGAAAAGATGATAAAATTTCTCGTGATCAATATCTTTCTCTAAGATACTCTTGAAGGAATCCATGTTTTCAGTGATGGTTGCTTGGCTGAACCTGTAACACAGAATGGTCACTCTAGCATCCATACTACCCCCTTGGCCCTTTTGCTTCCTTCACAATGAAGCTTGCATCTATGTCCCTGTGTACGATTATTAAGTGCTGGTTGTAACATATTTTTGTTTGGGCATATTGTGCATATATATGATTGCTTTTCTATGAAAATAATGAGTTTCATTTTAAATGTTACATAGTTTTGAAGAGGACAGATTAGGGAATACATAAAAAGGGGAAAGTTTTACACTCATTTTGCTGAAAAGAAATCTTGTAGAGTATAAAAATGCATAAACTTACAGATGTATATTCCACTTGAAACAGTGATGTTCTTACAACCAAGCAATCAGTGATATATGAGATTTACAAGAGAAGAGTGCTGACTTTAAAAGAAAAGAGAAATATGAGTGAGAAAACTGTTGGTACTTGCACACAATAAATCTGCTGTTGTAAAAATGATAGATTTGTGTAATATATGAAATGGTTTTACTGATTTAAAAAGAAAAGATATGTCATTAGTTTGTGGAGGGTCAATCTTTAAACTTTACTGCAAGAAGTAAAGATGAAACCACATTTAGCAAAGAACGAGAATAATTAGTTAACATCACTTAATGTTTCCTTTGCTTTTTCATTGTATTCAGTTGAACTATTTTTCAAAGATGATGTCTCATTTCAAAATTAATGTTCACTGGAATGAAGTCGTGGCAATGCTAATTATATGCACCACCAACACATGATCCTTTATTTACTTATAAATAAGAGATTTCACGCACAAGAATCTGTAGAGAGGTCAGAACACTTTCAAAAGTAAGAGAAACAATCTCTGGGCAGATATTTAATCAACAAAATTAATTCTATACTGGAAGTCATTTTGATCATTGGCAGCTTAGTCTTGGGAGTCCATAACCGTTGTGCCCCTGGAGTGCAGTCAGAAGCTTGAGTCCAGGCATCTCCTGGTGTGGCGTACAGTCCAATTTGAGAGTGGCAGTCCCTGTTGCACCTTGTGCAGATGTACAGAGATGCCTGGGTTGTAAGGGTTGCTGCAGCACTCTTCCTTTGACCCCTCCTCTCTGCTGCAAGCCGACCACTCATCTCATCTGTGTCTGCAATCCCCTTGCGGATAGTCTGTCACCAGGCATCACAATCCTCAGCTTGTATTTCACAGCTGTCCAAAGAGATATAACAGTCATTTAGATCCTTGAATCGGCGTATAGGGTCGCCGATCCGCCTGGTTCCAATGGCCAGCTGTCCATACAAAATGTCAAACATGTCCCAGCCATCGAAGCCACGTTGAGCTTCTAGGTACACCTGATCCACGAGCATCTGCAGCCTGTTGAGGAGGATGTAAGCAAGCACTTTGCCAACGATGTTCAGGAGGGAAATCCCTCTGTAACCGTTGCAATCACTACAGTCACCCTTGTTCTTGTACAGAGTTACAATGGTGGCATCGTGCCTGTCTTCACCTTCCTCCCAGCAAAGGAAGAGTAATTTGTACAGCAGCTGAAGCAGCGAAGGCTTGTTACACTTAATGGCTTCAGGTGGGATATCACTACCTGATGCTACTTCATTTGGGAGGGAGTCAATGTCTTTGTTGAGCTGCAAGGTGAGCACCTCATCTAGCTCCCCCATGATGGGGAAATCCTTTGTACAATTGCATGCAGCATCGGAGACTGATGTCTCACAGGAGTACAATTCTGAGTAGTGCTCCACCCATCTGGCCATTTGTTTTTTGCAGTCAGTGATCTTCTCACCAGCCAGGGATTTCAGAAGAGCAATCCCCATCACAACATTGCCAGACTCAGCACTATGCTGGATCTCTTTGCATAACTGCTGCCAGTAGTCAGACTGTTTGGCGATGCGCTGTGTGGTGGTCTGGGCATTTTTGAGTGCTGCTAAATTCCATTCGTTCGGGCATCTCCCATGAGCCTCGATTGCTGGTTCCATCCTTGATAGGTTGACATTGAACCAGTCCTGGCTTGACCGCTCCTTCATGCCAAAAGTAAATGTGTGTCCCGCATAGAGTCCCATTTTGCACTGGCGTCATGTTCCGACAGGTCCTGGAGAGCTTGGTCCAGGATGGACACACAGTCTTCCACCTTGAGGAGAACCGACATCTGTGCAATGTTAATGCCAGCGGAGGGACCTGGGGTGCCTCCATGACACTTTGTAACACAGAGGTTGTGGTAGGAACATAGCTCCAGTAGTCTCTGGCCATTTTTGTTGATCTTTCCAGTGTCATGGTGTCCAAGGCAAATTGGCCATGACTCGTGATCCACACCCACCCTGGTATTGAAATCACCATGGAGGAAAAGGGCTTATCCCTTGGAAATTATTTGATAGGTTCAAATGGACCATATGCTAGAAAAAAAATCATACCACTAGAAAAAGGAAAGAGTAATTATAAACTATTTTAACCATTGTACTATTTGTTAGCTGGAAACCCATTCTAGTCAAACTATTTTGTTATGCCGAGAACAATGGAGGCTGTTAATACCTTGGGAAGTAATAAAAGAAATCATACTACTAGAAAAAGGGAAGACTAGGGATGTATGGCCCAATTTTAGATAACAAACTTCTAATATCCCAAACGTCACCTGGATACTAGAATGTAAAAACAACAACTGGCAAACAGAGACAAAACTGCAAAATAGACTTTTAATAAGCCTTGAACTAAGAGGAGAAAAAAAACACAGAAGTCAAATGAAGCTGGAGTTTGGAAATATGTGGATCAGCCATGAATAAGGGAATCCTAACTACTGGGAAGATGGTCACTTGTATGTTATTGTTACCTTTCCCAATTCGAAAGTAGGGTTAGCAGGTAGGTTTGGATTTTAGTAGGTGGGTTAGGTTTAGTAGTTAGTTTAGGGGTTGGTGTTTCAACTCCCTGAATTTAATTTCCAGTTCAGATAAAAAAATCTCTTGTTACTTGCAATGGGACAATAGAAGTAGGTGCAGCAGGCCTACCATGTTTTTGGTGCAGCATTTATTTTTTCTGGTAAATGAACATGTCCTTCTTCAGTCATTTTGAATTTTAAAAGTGAAAAAAAATGTTGAAATTGTCATCTGCTTTTTTTACTTTAAATTCGCCATCAGCCGCTGGAGCGAAGGCCATTTTGAAACTAGAAAGGTCACAATTGCCAAAATGTATTAGTAAGTTATTTAGAAAGTCAACATAAAAGTGTCAAAAGAAATAAATACAATTCATTTAATGATATTGACACTAACTTAGAACAGTGGGAAGTGAAAGCCAATGATGTTATGATTTGCATATCCGGCCACCTGTGGCGGAAATGTAAGTGACCTCGATCACCTTGGGAGATGGGTGTATTGCATCATTGTTGTAAACAGGAAATGGTGATTGGTCATTGACACCATGAGACACCATTGGGGAGATCTATAAAGCAGAAGACAATCATCCCTCCCTGGGAAGCGGACAGAAATCTCGACACTCAAAGAAGACAGACATCAGCGGAGCCGAAAGGCACGAAACCGCTGTCCCTGCTGGGGGACAGCCTAGCGGTTCTCCTTGACTTCTCTCTTCCACTCTTCACTATCCAGCCGACAAAGATGTATGTTAGGTAATAAAAATATGTCCAGATATTTTTACAAGCAAGTCTTCAGGTTTCCTTTCTATCCAAGTCCAGGACACCCCGCTATACAACAATGATAACTACACATAATAAACATATGTTAACGGTAGTTAACTGTTAATGTAATTTTATTACATGTTGACATTGTCAACACTGTTGATTAGTGCAGTGTCACATTATCAACAAATGGGGGAAGGTCAGTCAGTCTGCCAAAAGCCGATTTCATTTGGAAAACCGTTTTTTGTGAAATTTTACAAAAATTACTATAAAATCACATTCATATATTAAATTTGACAATTCTTCTAAGTATTTTGTATATTTTATACAAAACTTTTATATATTTACAACTCATCATTAACAACACGTCCAAGGGAGTCAATCAGTCCAAGTCCTTCTTTTCAGTAGCAATATCCTCCTTTTTGGAAATTTGGAAATGACCATCCCCCAGTAATACCTTTTGTGGACTCCCAGGGGTCTTTGGACCCTAGGTTAGGAACCCTGGGCTTGAGTGTCATCCTTTTGGGGATTTTGGAGATGGCCACCCTTAGATCACTGAAAAACACCCGTATTGTAAAAAGGGCACTATTGATGGATATATAATGATATTCAGATATCTAATTGATGAAGATAATTATAAACAAAGGGCTGCTTAGGGAATTTTTTAAAATAGAGCTTCAAACCGTATATTATGGGATCGTCCCATATTGGAAAGTAAAATGCGCTGTCCCTCACTGAATCAATATGGGATGCGATTGTCCCGTATTTCATTTTCATAATGTTAAATCCGCTCCCTTTCCTCTTAGCTAGCTGCTGCTGAAATATAACAGCAGCAGCAAGAGCCCCTGTTAAATCCACTCCCTCTTAGGTTAAGACAGTGGTTCCCAAACCTTTTTGCATCACGGCACCCTGTGTTGCTGTTCGGTTAGTTAGAAAAAAAAGGAAAAAAAAGAAACAGTCAAGTTTCAATTAAACAACATGAGTGAAAAACTAATTTTATTTATTTTTATTTACAATATATGGGTCCAGTTTAGCCGATATTTACTTTGTAAATTGAACATTGGATGTTGTTCAGACAGACACAAAGTAAGATTCTAGTTTTACATTATACATACACTGTAAATCAACCACCAACTTTAGAGCCAATTCACTCGTTTACTTTTTCTCAAAAACAGAAGATTTCTGGAAGAGAGACAAAACATTTTGCTCTTGTCTCTGATCTGATGTTTTAATCCTTAAAATAATTGATGCAACTGTGCTTTACTCTTATTGACTCTTTATTTTCTTGAGTCTTATTTTCTTGAGTCTTATTTTCTTGAGTCTTGAGTTTCTATGTTGAGAATAGCAGAGGACTTTGAAATCGAGGCATAAAAAGCACAAATTGTTGCATAAAAATTCACCAGAATGCAGGGAATGAAGTGTCTGAAATACAAAATCTCCTGGGGAGGGGACCCCATAACCCCACACTGCTTGCTTCATTTGTGTCTCCTGGGCATAGGGTCGCTGGCAAGGTGTCCCTTATTTTCCCGTATTCCAGGTGGCAACCATAGTCAGAAATCGATGTATTTTTCAAATCAACCACAGACTTTTTCTTTTATTAATCATATTGACTCTGTGCAATTCACTTGAGCAAAGACACTTTGATTCAAAAATTAGACCTGACTGTAAAACGCAAAAATTGCTCTCTTCTTTAAATTGTTCTTCTGTGACCTTTATGTGCTACATTTATTTTCTTATTCAAATCTCTGTTTGTAAATTGTCCCAAAATCTGCTTTCTACTATTTACTCTTTCAACAAATTCGTTTGCAACGTCAATCAAGCTTATATTGTCAACTCTTTCTTTCTGTACATGAAGCATCATTAGATGGTTCATTCAATTATTTGTTGTCGTAGACCACAATTATGTTTTTACTCATTTCATGGTGGAGAAAGATCTCTCACTGATAGCATTGGTTGCTGGAAATACAAGGAGAATCTTTGCAACTTTAGAACAAATATATTCCAAATTATTAAAATTAAATTACAATTATTTAAATTGGTTTATTTACTCTTTCTGTAATCTTAAAGCTAGCTTTTGCTGCATTTTTTGAAAAAATAAGGAACACATATGGGAAAATTATTCCGACGTAGCTAGTTTAAGATCAAAGTGTAGTATCTGTTCTTATGTCAACTAAACATTGCATTAACTTTGCATTTCAATTTTAAACGTTATTATGACTGTAATTTGGTACAATGTAGGGAAGGTGGTCTTGATTATAAATTGTAAAGTTTCACACCCTCGCACACTCGATGTTAAAAATGGTGCAGAAATAAAAATAAATAAGAGAATTAATAAAAGAAAAACATTAAAAAATGGTTTTCAGTGACGGCAATGAATAAAATTCAGCAAACATAGAGTTTCTAACCATCGCAATTGGATCATTTGAATGGAACTGATTTTGACGCTTTAGTGTCTTTTTCAAATACTGGAATGTTCTGCTTTTCTTTCATGAATTCTTTTATTTCTTTTTATTTATGAAAAATTCAAACAATTCAATTTCGACGGCTAGAAACTATATGTTTGCCAAAGTTTTATTCATTGCCGTCAATTTGCCGAAAACAATTAAAATACAATCATAATAACATTTAAAATTGACAACGGGAAGTTAATAATGCTGTTTTGTCGACGTGAGAAGAACCGATAGTACACTTTGATCTTGAACTACCCAACAAAAGGCGCATTCCGATCGGGAGCCCCACTGCTCTCATACTGCCAACAATTCATTCGATGAAATTCAAAACAGTTTTAATGCAATTATCAGAAAATAGAAAATGAATGGGAAATCCTTGGTTTTGGGAATGGAAAAGTTTTTAACCATTTTAATGTTGAAATCGATTATGGATGCACAAAAGTGCAAAAACTTCTCTGTTACACGGGATGACGTCAGCTATACAATATTTATTACTAATTAATTGTTTCTACGGATATAAACAATTAAACTTATTCAAAGCAATATCATTTATGTATTTACTTCTGTTTCTTTCATGAATTTTTCACACCCTCGCTCACTTGATGTTAAAAACGGTGCATAAAAGTTGTGTGCCGTTTTTAATATCTAGTTTTTATGCCTGATGCTGCCTGAGACTTCCTGAGATACGTTTTTTTTTAATACTTAACTATGCCCAACACTTTCTTGACAAACGTTAACAAAATAATTTGATCAAAAAATCTATACCAAACAATTTTGGCCATCTTTTGCGAGTTTTGGGCCAGAAACGTCTCCAACAACAACTATCTGGTAACCCTGGGTGTTACAGGCAGTGGGTGGTAGTTTGTTTATGTTTGAGAAGTAGTAGTGGAGAGATAACAAGACAAGATCTTGGGGAAGGTCCCAACGACACACACGCTAAAATGATGATGATGTGTATTAAGACATAAATCGTCAACCTGTGTCAGATATAGATTTTTTTATCTAAATGTTTCGTTAACATGTGCCAGGAGGAAAGTGTCAGGTATTAAAGAACGTGTGTCAGGCAATGTCAGGAAGTGTTGGAAATAGATATTCGGATCGGAATATTTCGCTTAATTTCAGATGAATTCTTAGATAAAGGATAAAATATTAAATATTGAAAGATTAATCGTTATTTAAGTGAATAGAAATGTTTCAGATTTGGCGTGGTATAGAATTAGTAGATCCTAATGAATGTATTTTTGACTAGAAGTGGGGAGTAGTACAAAAGGGACTGAGAGGCCATACATATACGGTGGGGGAAGTAAATAGGAATGAGAAAATTCTGTTTTACAACCAATAGAGTGGTGGGACTATGGAATAGATTAGCGGAATATGTAGTGCTCTTGTTATTATTGTTATTATACTAATCCTATCAATGGATGTGAATGATTTTAAAAAAGAATTTAGATGATGTTTAGTTTATTACATAATGTTAGGTATTTCTGCGCTTTATGGAAACCCCATTTTAAAACGTAAATTAAAATTTAAAAACTG
>VCCN01004125.1:1415304-1430234 GCA_006491835.1 Architeuthis dux | reverse complement strand
TATTTTCCTTGCTAAAATTAAAACTGTTCTTAAGTCATTATATTTGTAAAAATATTGACCAATTTCATTTCCGTATTGCAGAAAAGTAATCCTGGCTTGTAATTTTAGTATTTTAGTGAAATTAATTTAGTGAATGGAAAGTGTTATATACCAAAATGGTAGATATATTTGTATGTAATGATAGATAGATATGAACAGAGTGAGACTGGTAGATAAATACTGTTTTTTTTAGCGTGTTTGGAGGCAGTAAAGTTTTTGCTTAGTTATATTTCATGAAATATACTATGCCTGGCAAAAATTATGGAATCACCACACTTAGAGGATGTCCACACAGCTGTTTTATTTTCCATCAAGCTGGTTCCAACATATGTTTCATTGGAATGGCATCAGACAAAAGTTGCAGCATCATCGCCTTGGCTAATGCTGATTCATGATTCATCACTGAACATCACTTTCATCCAATTATCCACACTCCATGATTGCTTCTCTTTAGCCCATTGTGACCTTGTTTTCTTCAGTTTAGGTTTTAGTGTTGGTTTTTATTTGGCTTTTCTTTATGTAAATTCCATTTCATTCAGTAGATTTCTTACAGTTGTCACAAACACTGACCTCTGTTTCTGCCCATTTTTTTGTTGTTGTGCATTTTCTATTTTCAAGGCATATTGCTTTGAGTTTTCTATCCTGATACCTTGACGTCTTCTGATGTCTAAGTGTATGTTTTCCGCTATAACCTTCCCATTTTGTTTATACTTGCACCAAATTTTAGACACAGTTTCTGTTTGTGTATTTGTGTGTCCATGCCACTATGACACTAAAATGACAAAGCCCATTGATCTCATTTTTGGCATGAAGACTTACAAGACATCCAATTGTGATATAGGCTATGTGAGGTTTATCGCATAGGTCACTAGAGTTTATCAAATAGCACAGCATGCCATTTCTAGCCAATTGAAGCAATTTCTAGCAAATTTGAATGTGTTCTCAAATACAAATTTGATCACCAAGGTCACTGGATGTCATTGGAGGTAGAGTTAGTTTGTTGCCATTATGATCTGTATTGCAGGCAAACAATTACATTCTTGGAGGTAAATTGGTATGTGGGATTAACTTTGGCACAAAAAGATGAGAAGATAGGTGCTGCTGACCTCAAATGTCAATTATGGATTAAAACAGTTTTTTTTTTGCCAAACAAAAGAACTTGAAGGGCTAAAAAGCTGGATCATTCCTGTTTTGTTTGTAAAATGTTGTGCAACTGCCCCCCCCCCTAATTCGGGCAAATCAGTGTATAGTTGGGGGGAAATCAATCAAACAGTTCCCATACACCTATAAGTGTTGAGTCAAACAAATATTTACCACCAAATTGCAAACTTCATATTGTATTTAAAATGCTTGTCTACCAATTGTTCACCAGTTATTCCTTTAGCTTTTTTCTTTTTTTAGGAGGAGGAAAATGGGAAAAAAAAAAATATTGTAGACAATGGCCGTTTTTATGATTATACAATTAAATTATAACCTGTTAATACTGATTATTCATTATTACATTTATTATCTATACATTTGTTTCGCATTTTCAAGTTTAGCCATTGTTCTTTATGATGATTCTTACCAGAGTCAAAAGTTAAATTCATTTTCTCTGTTAATATTTCATAAATTTTGAAATAACGCATTGAAAATTAGGATCATTTGTTAATCATAAAATAAATATTTTAAAATAACTTTTGATTGTTGATTTTTCACAAGCTAATAAACAAGGAAAAGGTAAGATGTCAAATAATAATCAGACTTGTGTATTCTAAAGATGCAAGTCATATTCTACTATGGCCACTCAAAACCAGCCATTTATTTGTTTTTCTAACAAAATAAAACAAAATGTATAGAAATCTTTGTTGTATAATAATTATTACTGCAATGTTTTCTCTTAAAATTAACAAAATTATTGGTGTGAATTTCAAACTTAATTTCATTCAAGTTTTATATCCTGAACCATATTACAGTTTCAAATGCTCAATATTTTCAGATATATGATCTTTTTAAAATAAAATAGCTTTATTTCCTACAAAGAATTATTGTTTTGTCTGAAAGTTCTATAATTCAAGCATTTTGGTTGCGCTATAATATCTGAAGACTTCCAAGAATGTATTGATTTGAACAGAGATTTTATCACAAATGATTAACAAATGCACGGATATGCTACACAATATTTTGGGGTCTGTATAATGTTTGTTTCTCTTTGCTACTGACAGACAGTGCATCCCACCTTAATCCTTATCATTTTCAGACACGGCCATTAGAATGAGACAAAAACCCAATGTACATATGCATATCGCAGTGAATTTGAAAGTATAATGACCTCAATGAGCTTTGCATTTTTATTTATAGAAGAGGGAACAAAGACTCATTCTTTACAAAAAACGTAACAAGCTATGTTCATTACAAAAGATTAAATTGTGATTTTATTCAATTTTATAAACTTGTTACATAGTTTCAAATACAACTCGAAATGTAAATACAAACAAGAATGCAAATTGTGAAGTTGATCAGAAAACATGAAATATATTTAAAAACAAAATTTTATGGCTGAAAGAACTGAAAAATTTAAAAAGGGAAACCAATTTTGATGCAAAGAAAAAACAAAATATGCTGAAATAGTAAAACATTTACATTTTGCAGTCAAATTATGGGTGATAAGCATTTATAACCCCAACTGTCTGACTTTTCAACAGTTTAATATCTCTGTTTGCATAGAAACTTACTATTTTTAATGACAATATAAGTATTGCAGAAACATGCATAGAAGAAAAGGTAAGCTACAATATTTTATAACATTTCAAACTTTTCCCCCCAGTAGTGATATGTTTACACTTTACACATGTTGTCTCCTGCAACAAACCATACACCCAGCAGAGTGAATAATGCCTGTAAACCAGAGTTTATGGTGTTATGTTTGGAACATATGTTTTCATTGAAGAGGGCAGATATCGAGTATCATGCCTGATCACTGCACATCCTTTCAGTACTGTATCTTGTTTAAAAGTAAAGTGAAAATCAATCTTTGCTTCCCAAAAACATTGACTGCCACAGTTGTCCATCTGATCTGACTTATTTGCCTTCTTAAAATGTAAACTTTAAAGAATTAAAGTACTTCTCATCAGAGTTTGATAAAATATATACGTGTGGAAGAGATTTCCAATTCTTTCCAGCTGTAATTATGATGGAGCTACTTTGGACTCCTCTGGAAACAAGAAAACTTTCATAAAATGTTTCTTTTTTTTTCCATTCAGCAATCTCATTTGACTATCTTTAAGCAGGAGGAATAATTAGAAAAATACATATCCAAGGCAAAAAGAAACTGAATAGAACATTGGAATAAAAAAAAAATATTAATATATTCATTGTGGGAGCAGCAGTATTTGTTTTGAAAAGACAGGTATTACTGGAGGAAGTAATTGTATCTTAGTCAACATCATTAAATTCTTTCAACTGATAGGCCACATTTTCTTCTGTGGGAGAACGGAAGGGAGATAACTCTTGGATCGTCCATCTGATTTACCTCCCCTGAAGAACAACGTTATGTCCGAAAGTTAAGGAATTGGTGCGCGAAAGACAAAGAAAAGACTCTGGGAAGATCCTGTTTCCCCAGAGGCAGGGAGAAAAGGGAGGCACGAAAGTTTGCTGACACAGTGTTTTGAACCAGTGATGACCAGGAGACACGATCATCTTAGCTTCTTAAGGCTTGTGGACCAAAAATCAGCATTTGGACATTTTGAAACCCCACTGTTTGATTTTCCTCAAACAAGGACTATTTTTCTATCCCAGTTTTTATAATTGATAAAATTACAATTATTGCCCACCAAAAATCCCTGAGTTTGTTCATTTGGTACAAAACATTCATTTTGATATCGTTTTTTGAATCCGTTGCATGATTTGCTGTTTGACCTTAACCCCACGATGGGCGCAAAGGCTTGAGAGATAGTGCGCTCTGACAACTTCCATCAAAGGTTCTCAAGGATTATCTTGGTCACTGCACAAAACTAATACGATTGTAATCCCATTAGATAAAAAAGAAAAAACTCAAGATTTGATAGTTTTTAATTGACTAAGCCAAACACCCAAGATGTTTAGGTTAGCAGTAGCAAGGTAAATCTTGATATTTCTAGTTTGTAGGTGAAGCAACTCTAGTATTGCAGAAGCATGCTTGGAAGAGAAGGCAACTGAGATACAAGATTTTATAACATTTCAAATGCTCAACTTTTTTACACATTTTCTCCTGGGACAAACCATGCACCCAGCATAGTGAATTCCAATGTGTAGGTGAAGCAATCATATTTTAAATTCATAGTCTTTATTCTTATCTTTCCCTCACTCCATAAAGATATCTTTTTGCAAACTGTTGCAAATATTGAAGCAATCCAAACATGTCAGAAGACTATGGATACTGTTCCCTATGTTAGCAGATCTATTTTTAAAATGAACACCATGAAAACATTGAACTAAACTTTTAGTATGATTTTATTTTTTTCAAATGCAGAGTGACTCACATGACATGGATAGAGTTTCTATCCAGTGTGTACCTGCATGTGTTTTTTTAAAACTGATGCCCTTGTGAATGCTGAGAGACACACTTCACATGAATATGGTTTCTCTCCAGTGTGAGCTCGCATGTGAACTTTTAAATCTGCTAGCCTTGTGAATGCTGAACCACACACTTCACATGAATATGGTTTCTCTCCAGTGTGTGTTCGCACATGATTTTTTAAATCTGAACTCTGTGAAAATGATAAACTACACACTTCACATGAATATGGTTTCTCACCAGTGTGTGTCTGCATGTGTCTTTTTAAATTTGAACTTATTGTAAATTCTGAACCACACACTTCGCATGAATATGGTTTCTCTCCAGTGTGTGTCCGCATGTGTCTCTTTAAATTTGAACTTATTGTAAATGCTGAACCACACACTTCACATGAATATTGTTTCTTTCCAGTGTGTGATCGCATGTGAACTTTTAAATGTTGTCTCTGTGAAAATGTTGAACCACATAATTCACATGAATATGGTTTCTCTCCAGTATGTGTTTGCATGTGAATTTTTAAGTATGTATTGTCTGAAAAAGCTGAACCACAGACTTTACATGAATATGGTTCCACACCAGTGTGTTTTCGTATGTGGCTTTTTAAAGATGATCTCTGTGTAAATGCTGACCCACACACTTCACATGAATATGGTTTCTCTCCAGTGTGTGTTCGCACGTGACTTTTTAAATCTGAATCCTTAAGAAATGTTGAACCACACACTTCACAGGAATATGGTTTCTCTCCAGTGTGTGATCGCATGTGAACTTTTAAATGTTGCCTCTGTGAAAACGTTGATTCACATAATTCACATGAATATGGTTTCTCTCCAGTGTGTGTTCGCATGTGAACTTTTAAATTTGACTTGTCTGAAAATGCTAAACCACACACATCACATGAATATGGTTTCTCTCCAGTGTGTGTTCGCAAGTGATTTTTTAAATGTGATCTCAATGTAAAAGCTGAACCACACACATCACATGAATATGGTTTCTCCCCAGTGTGTATTAGCATGTGGCTTTTTAAAGATGATCTTTGTGTAAATGCTGAACCACACATTTCACATGAATATCGTTTCTCTCCAGTGTGTGTTCGCATGTGAGTTTTTAAACTTATTTTTTCTGAAAATGCTGAACCACACACAGCGCATGAATATGTTTTCTCTGCAGTGTGTGTTTGCATGTGATCTTTTAAATGTGATCTCAATGTAAATGCTGAACCACATACTTCACATGAATATGGTTTCTCCCCAGGGTGTGTTTGCATGTGGCCTTTTAAAGATGATTTCTGTATAAACGTTGAACCCTGTACTCCACATGAATATGGTTTCTCTCTAGTGTGTGTCTGCATGTGTCTTTTTAAACTTGATATCTGTGCAAATGCTGAACCACACATTTCACATAAATAAGGTTTATTTATGGTGTGTGTCCCCATGTGTTTTTTAAAATCTGAATCCCTTGAAAATGCAGAATCACACACTTCACAAGAATATGCTTTCTCCCCATTGTGTGTTTGCATGTGGCTTTCAAAAAGTGATTTGTGTGTGAATGCTGAACCACACACTTCACATGTATGTGGTTTATCTCCAATGTTTGTTTGCATATGAGTTTCAAAATGTGAACTCTGTAAAAATTCCAAGCCACTCCATTCACATGAATAGTGATTCTCCTCAATGTGTGTTTGCATGTCTCTCTTTTACAAAAACTCCTTTAAATTAAACTCTGCATATGACATTATTTTTAGTATAAGCACTCTAAAACACAAAGAATCAAGTTTCATAAGAATGTGTTTTTTGCTGTGGGTGTTGTCAAATTTCATTTCATGAACAGCAAATTCACAAACGTAGTTATATTATTTATCTTGATTATGTATTTCCATATTCACCATTGAATTGATCATCATAGTTTCTCTATACATTATTTGCAAACAGCCATCAGAGAAGTTCATTAGTTTTCCACCACAGTTGAAATCTCTGAAAGAAGAAGAGGTATTATTAAAGATCATATACTCATTCGTTATTTGCAATTATATAGATTGACACAGTTTGGGTTTCAATGAATTCCAGCATATACTATTATACATTTTGTCATAAGATCAGTACAAAAAGATAAATAAAAACCACATGACTTACACACCACAATCATGATCAAGTAGGTACTTCAGAAAGGAGTATTTATGACCGTTGGCCGTTTTGCTTCCTTCACTTGAAGCTTGCATCTATGTCACTGCGTACGATTACTAAGTGCTGGTTGTAACATATTTTTGTTTGGGCATAATGTGCATAATATGCTTGCTTTTCTATGAAAATAATGAGGTTCATTTTAAATGTTACATTGTTTTGAAGAGGACCGATTAGGGAATACATAAAAAGAGGAAAGTTTTACAATCATTTTGCTGAAAAGAAATCTTGTAGAGCATAAAATGCATAAACTTACAGATGTATATTCCACTTGAAACAGTGATGTTCTTACAACCAAGCAATCAGTGATATATGAGATTTACAAGAGAAGAGTGCTGACTTTAAAAGAAAAGAGAAATATGAGTGAGAAAACTGTTGGTATTTGCAATCTGCTGCTACAAAAAAGATAGATTTGTGTAATATATGAAATATATGAAATGGTTTTACTGATTTAAAAAGAAAAGATATGTCATTAGTTTGTGGAGCGTCAATCTTTGAACTTTACTGCAAGAAGTAAAGATGAAACCACATTTATCAAAGAACAAGAATAATTAGTTAGCATCACTTAATTTTTCCTTTGCTTTTTCATTGTATTCAGTTGAACTATTTTTCAAAGATGATGTCTCATTTCAAGATTAATGTTCACTGGAATGAAGTCGTGAGATAATTGGAACTGTGCAAGGCAGGGGCATTCAGCTCCATGAGATATCTTTACATATCCGCATACCAGGATATCCTGGAGGTATGGACATGAAATCAGCAGAAGATACTTGATCTGTTTCAAGACAAATTTTCATGTCATAAAAATGTCAATTTTTTTCCTCTTAAAAGTCATATCATATTAAAGAGGATACATTAGGGAATACATAAAAAAATATTTTGCTAAATTATAGAGTGGAAACGTTTGAAATTTAAAATGGTAGAAAGTCTATTTTTACATCTCCAATGTTATTTGCAGAATTACCGCTACTAAGTTTTGAGATTGTCACTCCATTTTCATTATCTTTATTATTATTATTAAATTCTTTCTGTAAATTAAAGTGTGGTGATAATGCACGGTCTCATACAGCAAGATCATATGTGAATGAAGACATTGGCTACAAAAAACAAATCCAACCCCTCTTTATTCTCTAGATCTTGCTCCACTGATTACCACCTATTTCGGAATTTATAGAACCATCTCGATGGACTGGTTCTTAAAATATCACATGAACAGGTGGAAACTACAATCTCTAAATTCTTTTCCTCCAAACCAAAAGACTTGTGAATCATTGGATAGAGGTTATTAATAATGATAGAATCTATGTCAATGAATAAATTCTAATTAAACATGAATTTTTCATATTTTTTCTGACCCTAAATCGAAGATCAGATTGTTAATTTAATGATTACTTAACTATAATTTGAAAAATATTCCTTACTTTTAACTGAAAATATAATGAAAAATACATTTGTTAATACCAGGTGTTTGTTACGGTCAAAGTGGGTGGTGCATGACCTTTTTTCAACTGCAAGGTGATGAGAGCCTGTTTAAATTTATGAGCATTGCATGAGACAGCTGATGATAATGTTTCCCCCTACAATAACATAGCTGAAAATGACAAAAATGTTGCGTTTTTTTGCTTTTAGCGTACAAAATATCTGTGAGAACCAGATAATTAACAGCTGACAAATCGACCATATGCTAGAAAAAAAATCATACCACTAGAAAAAGGAAAGAGTAATTATAAACCATTTTAATCATCGTACTATTTGTTAGCTGGAAACCCATTCTAGTCAAACTATTTTGTTATGCTGAAGACAATGGAGGCTTAACATGTCTGTAAATATCTTGGGAAGTAATAAAAGAAATCATACTACTAGAAAAAGGGAAGACTAGGGATGTATGGCCCAACTTTAGATAACAAACTTCTAATATCCCGAACATCGCCTGGATACTAGAATGTAAAAACAACTGGCAAATAGAGACAATTTGTAATGCAAGTTTATGCTAAATTGATCCCTAGTTTGTGCATTCATGCTTGCATTTTGAAAAAAAAAGACATTTTTAGTGATCACTGCCCAACAAAAGTCAAGAGAAGTAAGTTATTCATTGATCACCCCTTTTTCTAATTTTTTAATTGATCACCCCAATGCAACATGCTGCAAAAAGATCATGTGACTATTTCTATTGTCACTAACCAGACCTGTTTATTTTATTTATCCTTTTTTTATTTTATTTAACACAGGATCCAACATTGGTCAAGATTCCGTTTAGCTAGCATCGCTGTTTTTGTAAGGGAAATTATTTTCTTAAGTAACTATGTCTATTTTCAATCAATAAGACCTTTTTTTTCTCCCAGGTATCTTTCAGTTTTGAGAAAAATTGATTTTTTAAGGTTTTAGGAATGGGGTTCTATTCACAATTATGTAATTACTAGCAGGGATACCTGGCGTTGCCCAGGGGGAAATAACCTCAGATTTTAAACCCCGGAGGGAACTATGTTCTTAAGTATATTTCTTCTTACACAACACAAAAAAAAGAAAAAATATTTACACCAAGAGCTTATTCTGTACTTCCGATGTGCACTATTTACTGGCAGTCTCGGTTGAGCTTTCATAAGAAATAGATAAGTTTCTTTTTACCAGTAAAACCTGAAAAAAGATATACATTCTTTTCCTAAAGGGTTGGGGGAGCTTTATTTACTTTTTTTACTATAATGCTGAAACTTTACTTTCCACCCATTCTATAAAAGTACAGCTGTGAAGTATTTACTTCCATTATTAAGAAAATTTTTATTGGGACATTTTGCATTTGTAGTTATGTTCATGAATTTTGTTGTGGTGAAAAATGATTTTGGACAGTCGTACAATATATAGGTAAAAAGAACCACCGCTTTCCCTAAAATATAATTTGAGAAAGAAATATCTCAGAACTTCTGTTGAAAGAAATCTTATTAAAAAGAACCCCCAATAATCATGAAATAAACTTGGGAAGCAAGATCTATTATATTGGTTTTCATATGATATAATTAAAACATATGATAATTTCTTATACTTTACTACTTTGAATTAATATTTTCTGATTTGATATCCATATATTCCACTTATTTAAACTGTAATAATGTTCATGAAGGAAATATCTCAGAACTTCTGTTTAAGAAATCTTAATAATCATCAAATAAACTTGGAAAGCCAAATTTATTATTTTTTTTTCATACGATATAATTGAAACATATATTTTTGATACTTTACTATTTTGAAATCCGAATAATCAACTTATTTAAACTTAAAATGTAAAATAGAACTGTTTCTTGTTTGAAAGCATTTGCTGTGTACCAACAGCTGAGTGTGAATGCACAGGCCAATGTTGACCAAGTGAAACGTGCCCTATACACAGCATTTGCGATGGATTCGCTTGTGACGTATGACCAGTTTGTAATGCAACACTTATGCCCGGGCAAGTCAGTTGACATTTTTGAGTAGGGTTGCATAAGCTATCAACATTGTTCAGCGAGATGACTGAACGTGGAATTGTGTGCACATTTGTCGACGGATTGCCAGATTACGTCAAGCAGCACCTTCACGCCTCTTCCCGAATGGATGCCATGACTATAAATGAACTATGGCAAGGGACCAGGCCATAATGAAAGATGAGACGGCACCCGGAGAACCGATTGTGACAGCCATTTAACCAGTGAAGGTCTGCACACAAACGGCCTCTGTCGGCACTTGCCTTGGCACAACCACTTGCTACAGGTGCTCTGGTCCCAACCACTTTGCCAAGGATTGTCGCTATCGATGTGTGGAGGCGAGCGGCGGTCATATGCGAGGTGCGTGTACAGGCTTACGTTGCTACCAGTGCAATGGATTAGGCCATGTGGCACAGAATTGTTCGAGGGGTCAAGGCGTCGGCACAAAACTTTGTTTGACGAGACCAAGGAAGTACCTGTTTGTGTGGCGATGAACATAAACGAGCCTGACTTCAGCGCATAGTTTGACAGCAAGCAGAATGCCCAGACCACGGAATGGAAATGGTCAAACAACCGGGTGCCTACAGAACTGCGGCGGTAGAAAACAAGGTGGTTACAGGACAGTGGCCACAGAAGTCAGAGTCCGCTAAGGAGTCTGAGTAAGGCAATAAACTGCCACCCAAGAAAGAAAATCCAAATCCAAGTTTTGCGTCTTAAGAAACGAAGGATCCAAGTCTGGCGCCTTAAGAAAAGGTAAAAACAAGTCTTTGTCCATTGAGATTTCTGAATGGCTGGTCGAAAAGTTGTCAAAAGCGCAGCCATTCATTACGGAGGAAGAGATGGGAGAGTTTGGATGACTTCAGTCAAAGCATTTGTCGGTTGTTCTCCATCAGCAAAATCTAAGTGAAACTTGGTCTTGATGTAGTCAGTATTTCACTAAATGCGTATATCAGTGATGTCAATAAAGAAGCAACATCCCCACTTCAGAGAGGCACTTGACAAAAGAGGTCGCCCTCGGGCTGCAGATGCTGTGTGATTTTGTGATCAGGGGGGGTGGCGACAATGTGGAAATGGATTTGCCCAAGGAAATGACCTGCTTGAGGTACAGCAGGCAAAAGCCAAATGAAACAAGTCGCCGACATATATAGAGTGGAATGTGGGTGACCCGTATGTTGTACGCGAGCAACCCGGATTTGGCGTGTTGCTGGCTATAACTGGCCCAGGCAGAGAGGGCACGGCTGTTTGTTCTCGACTCGCTGCTAGAAGCCACACTCAAATCGTATTTGGGACTTATACTGTGAATGATGTCGTAGCAGCTCAGAGTTCACGATATCTTACCGGTGACAAGCAAGAAAGTGCTCCTTGAAGGAAGCGTTCCGGTGCTGCAACTGTTTTCCCCCTCCCCCTTTTTACTACATAGGTCTTGTAGTTTTAGCAGAGAAGAGGCACAGACAAACAAAGGGCTCAAATATTAGTATAGATAATGCTAAACTGGACCTTAACTTTCTGTCAGTCGTACAAAACTTTGGCTGTGAATTTCTCTTTCTCACAGTGATTATGCCAGTATTTTTCTCATGTATTTTGAGGGTTTTTTTTTTAAAAAGAAACTGAGCTCAATTTTTCATTTTTGAGAATAATCAAGTTTTAGTCGCATGCCTAAATATGGTTATTTAAAAGTGTGAAATAAAAAAATAATTAAAATGTTAACGATTTATTTTAACTTTAAACCCTAACCCTAAACATTAACTCTAAACCGTAACCCTAAAACAATAAAATGGAGAATATAAAATTGAAATAACACTGATATTTAATCCGAAAATAAGAAATAATTTATTTAAACAGTAAAACAAAAATACACGATCTGGAAACACTGAATGCTGTATAAAAGCAAGAAGTGCCTTTTCATAGTCTTTGTAAAAGATTTTAATAATATCCAAAAAGCTTAGATAACAACCTTCACAGGGGCTAGTCTCCATGATAGTAATAATAAAGATAACCAAATTCTTCAAAGCCGTAGTTTCGTATGACAGATGAAAAGTGAAGGTCTAGTTTAGCATTATAGTTACACTGTAAATTGACCTCCCCCCGCATGTCAACAAATAATTTTTCTCAAAACTGACAAATTTATGGAAGAAAAAAAAAGTCTTATTGATTGAAATCACAAAGTTTTACAAAAATGGCGATGCTAGCCAAAAAAAAACGAATCTTGACCCGAACATATCTTGGCAATTTCATGTCTGTAGAAATGAATCAGGCCATCATTGTTTTTTCAAAAGCTCTTTAAAAATTGCTTTAACTTCCCTGTTTAATCAAAACTTAATCAGAACGCTGCTTCAGCGGCAGAGGCTGATGGCGAATTTAAAGTCAAAGAAGCAGACGACAAGTTTCCTTAGAACAGCATTTTTTAGCTTAGTAGGTAGGTTTAGTATTAGGATTAGTAGGTAAGTTTGGGGTTAGTGTTTCAACTCCCTGAATTTATTTTCCAGTTCAGATAAAAAAATCTCTTGTTACTAGCAATGGGACACGTTTAGGTACCGCTTTTCTTTTTTCTTTTTTCTGGTAAATGAACACATCCTTCTTCAGTCATTTTGAATTTAAAAAGTGAAAGAAATGTTGAAATTGTCATCTGCTTTTTTGACTTTCAGTGGGGTTAGGGTGGCCAGACGTTCGGCTTTTAAGCAGCCTGTCCTCTGTCTGGCACGAGATCACACCTGATCTTAAGGCCAGACTGAAAAACTTATTCAAATTACCTCAGATATAATTACAGTGGGAAGTGAAAGCCAATGACAACTACATATAATAAACATATGTTAACGGTAGTTAACTGTTAATGTAATTTTATTAAATGTTGTTGACATTGTCAACACTGTTGACATTGTCAACACTGTTGATTAGCCGCAGTGCAGAGTCACACATCCAGGAGAGTCAATCTGTCTAATTCCTTCTTTTCAGTAGCAATATCCTCCTTTTTGGAAATTTGAAAATGACCCTCCCTCAGTAGTAACCTTTTGTGGACTCCCAGGGGTCCTTGGACCCCAGGTTGGGAACCTTGCGCTTGAGTTTTGTCCTTTTTGGAAATTTGGAAATGACCCTCCCCCAGCACCTCAGATCAGAAAGCAACTTCTGCGGCTTTTAGTTCAAAATCAAAAATGATACGTTTAAAATTGAAAATTCACATGGTTGTTCAATGAATAAAATTCGGCAAACATAGAGTTTCTAACTGTCGCAATTGGATCATTTGAATGTTCTGCTTTTCTTTCATGAATTCTCTTATTTCTTTTTATTTATGAAAGATTCAAACAATTCAATTTCAACGGCTAGAAACTCTATGTTTGCCGAATTTTATTCATTGCCGTCATTGTCAATTGAAAATTTTTTTAAAATTAAATTAAAATTCACGGAGAAAACAATTAAAATACAAAAGTATTGTGCCGTTTTTAACATCGAGTGAGTCAGTGAAACTTTACAATTTACAATCGTTATTTAATACAATTAATCATTTGTACGGTTTGAGTTACGTTCTTTGTTTTTGTTCTGTTTGTGCATCCTTAGTCGATTTTGACACTAGTTCAAATTTGTGCGGCTCTACTTTTTATGCCTGACATTGTCGAACACACGTTTTTTTAATACCTGACACACGTTAACGAAATATTCCAATGAAATAAATCTATATCCAACACTTTCCTGACACGTGAAATATTACGAAGAAAAAAATCTATACCTAAAATATTACCATAAAAAATGCTATACCTGACGCACGTTGACGAAATATTCTGATAAAAAAAATCTTTCCTGACAAACGTTAACAAAATAATTTGATCAAAAAATCTATACCAAACAATTTTGGCCATCTTTTGCGAGTTTTGGGCCAGAAACGTCTCCAACAACAACTATCTGGTAACCCTGGGTGTTACAGGCAGTGGGTGGTAGTTTGTTTATGTTTGAGAAGTAGTAGTGGAGAGATCACAAGACAAGATCTTGGGGAAGGTCCCAACGACACAGGCTAAAATGATGATGATGAGTATTAAGACATTTTGATCCAAATATTTCATTAACATGTGGCAGGTATAGGTTTCTTGATCGAAATAAATCGTCAAGCTGTGTCAGATAGCGATTTTTTTAATATAAATATTTCGTTAACGTGTGTCATGAAAGTGTCAGGTATAGATTGTTTTCATCGGAAAATTTCGTTAACGTGTGTCAGGCGATGTCAGGAAGTGTCGGAAATAGATTTTTGGATCGGAATATTTCGCCTAATTCCAGATGAATTTTTAGATAAAGAATAAAATATTATTAAATATTGAAAGATTAATCGTTATTTAATTGAATAGAAATGTTTCAGATTTGGCGTGGTATAGAATTAGTAGATCCTAATGAATGTATTTTTGACTAGAAGTGGGGAGTAGTACAAAAGGGACTGAGAGGCCATACATATACTGTGAGGGAAGTAAATAAGAGTGAGAAAATTCTGTTTTACTACCAAATGGAGTGGTTGGACTATGGAATAGATTAATGTAACTGTAGTGCTCTTGTTATCATTGTTATTATACTAATCCTATCAACAGATGTAAATGATTTTTAAAAAGAATTTAGATTATGTTTAGTTTATTGCATAATGTTTAAAGGCTTATGAATATGGATGTGTGCTTTTTCATACAATTTCTATACTTTATTCACACTAAAATGAATGTTATTTATGTTATATTGTTTATGAGAATTGTCATTTCT
>VCCN01004125.1:1399467-1412004 GCA_006491835.1 Architeuthis dux | reverse complement strand
TCTTATCAATGGCGGTAAACAGAAGGTGTTGACAGATATTTGTCCCCCACTCCCTACCCCAACGTGAAAAAAGAGGTTTTTATGTAGTCTTTGAATGGAAAATGGTAATTATTCAGTTAAGGATTGTTCAGTGATGATGAAACTAAGTATATCTAATTTTAAAAAAACATCTGAAGAATTCTTGATTTTTTAAATAATTTTAAATTACAGTCTTGGAATTTTTTTAAATTTCCAAAAAGGTCAACAAAATGGCGGGAATTATAGTTTAAAACTTTAAATTGACTTTTAAGAGCACAATTCTACGTTGAGGTTTTTTTTTCTTTTTTCCGACACATATTTGGACTTTATTCTTTCTAACAAAAACAAGAAAAAACTTACAAACAACAGTTTTTAAATTTTAATTTACGTTTTAAAATGGGGTGTCCAAAGTGCGCAGAAATACCTAGTAACAAATATATTTCTACTTGGTTTTTCTAGAACACAAAAATATCAGGAATACAATTATGTTACGTTGTTTTTCGGTAAAAAAAAGGTTATTTAATTGAAGCAATTTATCTTTTTCTTCAATTGTTGATCACAAGGCAGTGTTGCATAAAATACTTCATTTCATGCGGCTAGAATTCCGCCTTGTATTAGTTTTATCAGGACTTCGCTCGTCTTGGAGGTGTGGATAAATTTAACTTCTCGAGGGAAGTCCCTGATTGACGGTTCTTTATTTCTTGAGAGAAGTCAGTGATTGAAAGTCTTTTCAATGATGGTTTTGCAAATAAAAAGGTTCAAGGTTAGAAGTGTAGGGCTTTTTGTGTGTAAGCGTGTAACATTTATTTTTTAAATGTGAGTCAAGAAGAATAACTGCTATCGTTTTGTGTCCAGCGGGATATACGGTTGGTAACCAATTCTTTCTGCAACTAACGAAAGAAAGGAAACTTTCGAATTCATACGGCGACTCCTTTCCCCATTTTATTACATTATAGGCGGATAAAAAGTGCGCCTATTTTTGACAACGAGGCCCGAAAAAAAACCCTGCATAATGTAATGTTCTTATTGTATTTATGCGTCTTCGTCGTTCTATCTGTAGTAGTTGTGTTAGATTAGAATGCGTTTTGATTCGTAATTGTGTTTAAGCGTGTTAAGAAAGGATAAACAAAAGAACACATGTTGATAAGAGCTATGCTTGAGCTGAACTGCGCCTTCCCTGTTCCTACTTCCGGTCCCGCTTCTGGGACCGGAAACGGAATGGGGGCTGCTGGGTGCTTGCTTAGGCATGTTTATTTATTTAACATAACATACACGTGTATAAACATTATACATAACTCGGGGAAGGACCCAGAATTGGCCGGCGAGGGTCGGTTAAAAAAATAAGCTGCAAATCAATAAAAAACAAAAACAATACGAAAGCCGACAAATTCATTTACAGTAAACAATAACTATTAATCACAACAGAAACGATTTATAAAACTTAATTAGTTCTTATATCTTCCCTTCAAAAAGAAAGCAATACAGTATTTATTGCATAGCATATCCTAAATTAACATAAAACACAGATATAAAGCTATACAAAAAAACGACACCAATATATGTGCCAGTGACATGTAACTGATTCGTGGGAAGAAAAGGTAACTAGAAGGGAAAACACCAATAGCAATAGTCAAGAACTAATAGTAAACATAATGGTCATTAGGTGACCGCCGTCTACCTCTTAATGTAGTCGTCCTCTTAGGAAGCTGAGAGACCCGATTAGAAATATTATTTGCACCAGAAAGTTCTTCTGGAGTATTCATTTCGTCATCCTCAAAATCAGGGATGTTGCGAGACTGGTGAGAATGAGTTAGAGTCAATTCTAGAGGGTACAAAAGTTTGATGGAATGGATCTGAATCAAACCATCACCCCTTTTGATCTTTACAGAACGAACTTGGTTTTCGTCCCCAGGGATAAGTTCTAAGACTCTACCCAGAAGCCAATAAGGCCTAGTTTTAGCTGGATTCTTAACAAGAACTACATCATCCACCTTGATCCTATTAATTTAAGTTAATCTCATGTAGATCCTTACATTGTTCTCTCAGACTAAGCAAATAATCTTGATACCAAAGTTCTCTAAACTTTGCTAACATATTGTCGCGAGACTCAATAGATTTCACAACATCCGCTTTAGATTCCTATATATTTTTGTCATCTATTTTCAACAGGAGTCCTGCATTAGCATTAGGACAAAGAAAGCAATTAGGGGTTAAGATCTCAAGACTAGAATCTGTCGAACACCTATAAGCGAGGGGCCTGGAATTTATAACCTTCTGTACATCTGCTATCATTGTGAGGAGATCAAAATATTTGAACGACCAATCATCTTGTACAAACAGGATTTGATAACCCGGATCATACGTTCCCATGTACTCCCAACCAGTGCAGAGTATAAATATATCTTTATGTGTTTAATATTAAAAATATTAAATCTTTCCTCGAATTCACTGGAAAAAAGACTTCTTCTTTGCATCCAGTTATAAAAGATCTGGCATTATCACTATAAATATGTGAAGGAATACCATATATATTGGTAAACCTAAGTAGAGCCAGAATAAAGGAGTGAGTTCTCATGTCTTGGACTAGTTCTATATGTACTGTTCTGATGTTGAGACAAGTAAATATCAGCGTATACACCTTATTAACACCTTGGTCGTTTTTTACCCAGACATGTCCGGTATAATCAATATCCGTATGTTGGAAAGGTTTCACAAGGTTGACCCTATATTTGCGCAAATTAGTAACCTTGGGATATCTGAATGCAAGAGAATTAAATCTTTTATACAAGAAGCATCCAGATATAACATTTTTTTACGGATTGTCTGGCTCTAGGTATCCAGAAAGAGACATCCTTAATTTGTTCAAAGTGGCTGCAATGCCTAGATGTTTACATCTAACATGACAATCATTGATAATCAGTCTAGTTAAAGGATGGTCTTTTGCTAGTAGAATAGGATTAATTATTTTGTACTCATAGGTGGTAGTTCTTCCAATTCTACCATCAGAACGTACAATGCCCGCTCCATCAAAAAATAAATTCAAATCTTTAACCAAATCTGGTGCTTTCCCGTTCTGAGGATTTAAGAGATAACTAATTTCCCTTTTAAAGGACTGTTGCTGCATCACTTCAAACAAGTGTAACTTAGCACAATGCACATGATCCAAATCCAGGTGTTTCAGTTTATTTCTGAACTTAAATACAAGCGAGGTTGCGTTGATCAACCTTGTTAAGTTGGAAAACTTTTCAAATGCGATAATAGGTTGTTTTCTGATGTCAGTGACAACATTGTGTAACACTGTAGATTGAACAATATTTTTTATTTGTTGTACTTAAGCAATTAAGTTCACTAAAAGGCCATTCAACAAGATTTTTACAGAGCCATTCAGGTCCAGAGGTCCAATAGTCCAAAGTTTTGTTGGGATCTTTGTAACGTTAACCCCCTTGTGAGCATATCAGCTGGATTTTAATCAGTGGGATGTATTTAAATGTTAATGGTATTGAGTATTTCTCGTCCAATTCTTTAATCATTCGACGAATATCTGTTAGTCTATTTTTTGTAAACTGCTCTTTTGTTTTAATGTCATCGGACAACAGCCATGATAACACAACTTGGAAAGGTTTCACAAGGTTGACCCTATATTTGCGCAAATTAGCATCTACTGCTATAACGATTTTATTAATTTGAAAGTGAATGTATGTGTGCAATAGTGTGTATAAACATTTGATAGCCAAAAATAATCCTAGTAATTCCAGGCCTTTAGGTTTCATTGAGGCCACTTCGGCCTTTGCAAATATCAAGGAAGAAACGCTGTTCTGTACAATATAAGCATTCTTAGCTGCATCATTAAAGATATACAGCTCCGAAGGATTGTCCTTATCGATAGCATATATCGGGAACTGCAACGAATCAAGTCCAGCTAGGTCCTTAGACAAAGCGGACCGACATAACATCGTCCCAATCCAACCTTTGAGACCACAGATCCCCCAAGAGCATCCTACCCCTAACTGTGACAGGTGAACCCAAAGACAAAGGGTCAAATACCTTTGAAGTCTGGGATAAAACTCCCCTCTTTGAGTGCACATCAGGATTAATAGAGGGCTCGGACATTTGGATTGTGTCATCCAGAGTCGAGTACCTATATCCTAAAACCTTCTCCATGGCACAGTTATGCTCAACAAAATTCCCATTATCAATCATTAGCTGTTTGAGCTCTTGACAATTCGTATTCCAAGACCTAAGATCGAAATTACCCTTTTGCACGCGATCATTAGCCTCTGAATACAACTTTGACAATTCATCTACAGAATTACCTGTTTTAACCAGGTTATCGATATAGAAGCTTTTCTTCAACTTGTCGGTGCAATCATCATTTGGAAATTTATCTGTATGATATTTGATTAAAGAATTTAGGATGAAAGGAGAAGCATTAAAACCAAATATAATAGTTGTATATCGGTAGCAAGTAAGCTTATCCCCTTCCTTCATAAAGAAGCAACATCTATTGCGATCTTCTGGGGAACTAAGCTTTATCATGAGAGAGGCTTTGCGTATATCCGCTAGCATGACATACTTGTTGGATCTAAATAATAATAATAATTCGAGCATATCGCCCATTAGATTGATGCCTGGATATGCCGCTTTTTCCAAATGGATGCTGTTTCCAAAGTTCCAGTTGGAACTTGGCAAGTGGAACCATGCATGCACTTGACTAGGTGCATAGGCCTCATAAATGTGTTCGCAAACACGATAACATCGTCAGTGATACCGATGGTTCCAGGGCAGTACTCTAATATGTGGTCTATCTTTTGCTGGAACATATCCTGGCTCATTACCAACCCAAATGGCATCCTCGTAAAGCAGTGCCTGTCGAATGGGCTGTTGAAGCACATTAGGAGCTGGCTCTATTTGTCTAACTCCACTGACCAGTACCCGTTTTTGGTATCAAACTTGCTGAAATATTTTGCTCCCGCTAGCTTGTGCGTTATTTTCTCGGGGTGGGAACTTTGTGATGGCATCTTCTGATAGCTTTGTTTAGGTCCCTTGGGTCAAGGCATATCCTCAGTCGTCCATTGTTTTTTCTACTGTATGCCAGGCTGCTGACCCAGTCAGTTGGCTCCTCCACCTTTTTTATGATACCCTCTTTTGCCATCTTGTCCATTTCACTCTTCATCTCGTCTTTGAGGTGAATTGGGCACTTTCGTGAGGCATGTATGACTGGTGGTACAGTAGGGTCGAGGACAATATGGTACGTGCCTGGGAAGTGACCAATGCGATCGAACTGCTGCTGGTAAGCTTGTATCAACTCATCAGTGTTTTTTTTATAGTAGTGGTAGACTCTCTTACCTCACAATGCAGTGTTACCATTTCTAGGTTGCGGCAGCTTGGTAGTCCCAGTATGGCTGGTCCACTCGTGTCTGCGATGAAGAATTTCTCCGCGGACCATGTGTCTTGGCTGTACCTGCATTTGAGTTAGAGGGTGCCAATTTGTGGGATGATGGACCCATTGTATGCAGTTAGTATGGTGTTAGACTCCCCTAGTAAGTCTGCTGGTGGATTTCGGATCATCTGATTGTATATTCTAAGTGGTAGAATGTTTCCTTCTGCTCCAGTGTCCACTTTTATCAGTAGTTTTGCTGGCTGTTGTTCCCTCGTTTTCCACAGTTTCCTCCACATTTTGTATAGTACCTGCTTTTTCTTTGTATATTTTGTATGGCATCTACTGTAGCAACACTGTTACTTTGTGTGAGCTTTAGCTGTTTCATATGATGTACTGAGGCCTCGTGGTTTTTCGCTATCTGTACAGTTTTTTTCAGTGTCATTTTCTAATCTTCCTCCAGTAACTCTCTTTGTACTACTGAGTATGTTGTTCCGGCGATGGTCTGCTCTATGAGTCTCTCATCCAGCTCACAGTTTATTTCGTCTTTCTGTTTTATTTTTCGGAAATCGCACTGTGCTGCGCTACCAAACCCATCATCAGCGATCGCTACCCGGTGAATGAAAACAAGGGACAGTGATGAACAATAAAACAATGATTTATTCGTAAATACAGTATGCTCGGTGGTATCGAAGCCTTTCCGCTTTATCGAAATGACGATCGTTGGGTCCTCGTCGTTCTTGCGTTCTAACTTAAGTTAGAAAATCACGTTATGTCTCTGTATAGTTTTTCCACCGTTCCGAGGGATATCACCTCGCTAACGGCTCGGGGAAGTCATGGGTGTAAGTTATGTTAAAACCTACGGAGTTAGGTGCGGACTGCTTTTACAACCTTCCAGGGAAGTGGTTAAAAATAAACAACGGTTATGTTTTCCTGGTTGTATATATCGGTACCGTGGTGGATGCGTGTATAGTTTTCTTGTGGAAGATATGTTCCTAATTAGCTGAGACGCCTTGTCGAGTGTTTGTGACACATGTCCCTCTTTAGCCACGCCTATCTAGTTTGAGGATCTTTGCTAGGTGATTTGGCTGGGGTATTTCCTGTCTCTTAGTTTGGCGAGCGTCGCATAGATTGTTATCTGTTTAAGAGTAGGGTAACAGCCTACTTGCTTCTTAATGGCTACATGTCATGAAATACGAAACTAAGGACGCTTCTATTTTCGGCTGACTGCTGCTGGTTGTGGCTACTATAAATACCAGGTGCTAACGGCTTTTCTTCACCTAACGTCTCGGCGACCCTCTCGTCGATATGTCCGTGTGTTGCCTTACACACGTAGAACCCTTCTTCAAGCTTACTTCTTCGTACCAGTTTCTCACTATCCTCTTTCGGCGACTACCTCCTACCTCTAGCTAGCGATTTCATTGACTAGAGTTATAGACACCAAACTCTAAAGCCCTTTCCTTGGGTTTAAAACATACATATATAAGCATAGATACATACATATAAACATTATACCACCCACCTTTTCTTTTTGAAATTTGAAATTGTAATAAATTTTAAATTTCAGTCTAATAGATTACTGGAAGTATCCTTGTTCGTTTATATTGTTTTAGTTTTGTTTGTGTAACGGACACATATGTATTTTTGCACTTTTGCACACCCCGGTCAACAAGTGAAAACACTTGACACAGAATTTTCCTAAGAAAATACAGGTTTTTACTCTGAGAAATAAAGTTATCTTGTCTTTTAGATAACCAATTTTCAGGACACGAAAATATTGTACTTGACTCGCAACATGATACACTTTGTAGACAATAAGTCTGGCAAACCCATGTATATTGTCACCTTACATTTCATGTTGGAAACTCAACGAAACCCAGTTCAACACACCACAATTTCAACCAGCCACACATCCACCACTTACTATAAAAAGACCGATCTTCATCTTTGTTCAATCAATTTTCTTGCCTGGCAAATCCTTGACGGTTCCACGGAGACGCGCCTCTCAACTCTGATTATGTACGTACGCATTCATACACACACACACACTTCGTTAACATCTTCAACAAAGTAAGGATACTTTACTAAATAGTATACGAAATCTTTAAATGCATTCTTCTTCTTCTCAATAGCTGAGAAATGCCCTTATTGTTATTTTTCTGTAATAAATATACTTCTTATTACCGTTGCAGAGTATTTGTATTCTTTATTCTCATTGCATTTGTTACCATTTGCAACTTGCAACATATATGTATTTCATTCCTTTTACTACTGCAGGAACATCACAGAGAAAGAAAGATATTTCTTACGCATACCGCTAACTATTACCCTCTCTATCTCTAGTATAACCAGCACTCTAGCTCACTTACGACAGTCAGACCCCTTAAAGGCTATTATCACTATAGGTACTATTACTACCGCTGCTACTATTAGTTTACCGTTAGAGATTACTACGCACTTATTATTGTTATTGTTTTCACAGTAACATTTTATAATGGAGTCAGATATATATATATATAATACCGGGGGTTAGATTTAATATTAAGTCTCAATTCAATCAAAATTAGCTCCTTTTACATTTGTTTTTGTTTTCCAGTGTTGCTTTATCAGATAAGCGGTTTTAGTGTATGTTTTGTTTTTATTTTTTTGCTTTGCGTGTGTGTGCTGTTATTATTCTTTCTTTTTTTCGAAAGGAAATAATTTATTAATTTATGGTGAGTGAGTTGTTTACTAAAATATTTCTAGATTATCGTCGTCGATAAATGATGACATCACTGTTGATGGTGGAGAAGGGGGAAAGTATTCATGTTTGTTCACTGAAACGGCCAGACTAGATGGGTTGAGAAATTCCGGTATGTCTGTTCTCAGAAATGGGACCAGCACGTCGGACTAACCGTTCTACGTGATTAGTGTGTGGGCAATTAAGTGTTTGTGTGTGTGATGTCAATCATATTTGTTCTGTTTCTTCCGTTTCTTCCACTTAGTGGGTTTTTCGACGATCTTTTTGATTTTCCCGTGTGTGTGATTTCGTTTTGTTGTTCGCACTTCTCTGCCTGGTATTTTTCCTGTTTTGTGTTGTTTGTGGTTCACCGGTTCGTTCGTATATTTACGTCGACGTGTTGAAAATCGAGGCGGTGGGACTTGCATTTGAGGTTTGACGAATAGTCGGCTTGATTGTCCCTTCTCTCTCACTTTAATGGACTCACAGCCAGCGATTAGCTGTGATTTTATTTCCGCATTGTCGTCGATGAAGCTGCACGATACCGCCAGATATTTTTAGTTCGCTATAGAAATCATCAATGTCGTTAGTTTTCTGTCAGACCTGCCTAAAGATGTATCTTTGGTACTCGACGTTTTCTGCGGTTGGAAATGATTTTCCACTGCTGTGACCAGTTTGTCGAAGTGTTTTTCGGCTCTCCCTAGCGCTACTTGTTCGCTGGGTAATGATTCGACGATATCGTTCAAATCATCACCAACAGAAGTGAAGGGCATGGCTTTCTGGCGGCACTCGTCTTTGATCCTGTGTGCGATGAAGTAATTCTGTAGTCTGCTTGTCCATTGTTTCCATCTGACGATCTTACCGTCAGACTTACAGTCAAACGGTGGGTAATGTGGAAGAGACATCTTTCCACGTGGATCAGATAAGATGTTTTTTCCCCCTCGTGGCCAGTATTATGTGCGTTTTCCTCGTCGCCATTATAATGTTGTCTTGTGTTTAGTGCCTTTGTTAGCTTGTCGTTCTTTTTGTTTTGGCTGTGTGTAGTTCGAACGCGTTTGGTTCCATTGTATTTAGCGTGTGAAGAAAGGAAGCTGAGAGACGAAACAGACACGGGTTGACACCGCGATTTGCCTGACCAGAGAGATCTTTCCGGCACCCGTTTTCGTGACCGGAAACGGGGCTCGTAAAACGAGGGCTGTTGAGTAAATTATCGGTGTGTTTATTCATTTTAAAACATACATATATAAGCATACATACATATAAACATTACAACAGTGACAGTACATTTTCCGAGATTATTAAAAAAAAAACTTTGAGAGTCACAAATATCACTTTTTAAAAAGAAATTAAATCAAGCACTACTAGTCCAGGGGCCAGCATACCAAAATGTTCCTTAGGGTGTCCTCTTTCAGAAACAAGATGTTCCCAAGAAAAAGGTTGGGATGAACTACCTTATTTGCATGAAATAAAATGGCCGCCAGCACACACAAAAAAAAACAGCAGAATTTTATATCTCGTCTCTCAATTAACATATTTGAGTACTTTAAAGGGCTAAATTATGGTTTTCGGACATGAGGAATTCGAAAATCCACGTTAATTTATAGGTATTTCAGGATTTTACAAGGAAATTTCAAGTTAGAAAGAAAATTTCCTCAGCTTTCCAATAGTGTATCTTATCAATGTGTATATATTGGGCTTAAAATGTTACAGTCCAAAACGTGAAGCTAATTATTCAGCATTTTACGATAAAACTTCAAGTACACAGTTCATGTTTTGGGTTGTAACTTGTTAAGCCCAAGAGATACAAATTGACAAACTATACTGTTGGAAAGCTGAGGAAATTCTCTTTCTGCCGGTATATATATATACTATATACCTCCACAATCCATAGACTGTGTACTTGATGTTTTCTCGTAAAATGTTTTTATTGTATAGATACAAACTGATAAAATACAAAGCTGGTGAAATTCCCTTTCTAACGATATATGTATATGTGTATACCTCTAAAGGTTTGAGGGTTACTTATATGAAATTACCTAAAAAGAGGTAATAAGAATCCTTTAGAAGGATTGAATGAATCAAGATCACAGTCAAGTCCGGGTGCTTAGGATGGACAGAAGGAATCAGCAGTCATTGATGAGAAGTCGCTGACACGTGGGAAGTCACGTGACACGAATGGAGCACGCTGACTGGCTGGAAGGGTCACGGACATGTTGGAGGAGAAAGACGGACAGCCATCTTTGTTTGGCGGGAAATCCAAGGAGACACAATTCATAAAAATAGAAAGAGAACGAAGGCACACCCTGGTAGATTTACAAATTAAAGATTTGTTTAATGATGTTGGGATTTTCTGGGCAGTGTTTTAACGCGAGTAAGATCTTACTGACTGAGCATTAAAAAAAACAACAATGAAATTTTTTTTTTTTTGTTGTTGGGTATATTTTCCCATCTGCCTAGAGCCAACATTACTTACAAAGGCAATTTGTATTGTAAGAGTCAATAGTTGGCGGGCTCTGGCAGTAAAAATAAATGATGTCGGTTCGAGTTCTTGAGAGAGCATAGATGGTGAAAAGTACTGCTTGTTGGCAGCTTAGCCCAAAAGGACCTAATCCCTTTTTGAAGTAGGTTACTGCTGCTAGCAGTTTAACCCAAAAGGGCTTACGCCCTATTTGAAGAGATGTTGTCAGCACGGCTGCTGGATCGGAAAGAGGATGGGATAGGCATTTGAACTCCGCAGGGCCTTTTTATGGGCTTCTTATTGGTTGAATTTCAACCAATGGCAAAGCTCGCAATTTTAACCCCTTTAATTTTTGTTTCGAGGTAAGAGGAGAGTTTTAGGGAAGGGAAGACAGATAAAATATTTCCAATAGATTAATGAAATTGAAATAAAGATAATAAACAGATAAATGTTTATCTGAAAAAGGAAAGGCCAAAAACATATAGAAGAGGGGCATGCATCTAAAGAACAAAGAAACGATCGTGTTTTAGTAGGAGGGGTTACCTTATGCTAAGGAATGGGCTTATTCGTAGTGTAGCGGTCAATTTCTCAAAGTACTAAAATAGGGTTAAAAATAGCAAACCGGCTTTGTCTCCTCAACGGGCCCAGCTCTAAACCCTATGAAGTACTCAACTAAATATTAGCTCCCTTTTTGCGTGACGTCAGAACGCCTATAAAAACCCTTGTTTTTCGATTCTCTTGGCTTTCGTAGCCTGTTCCCTACAGTGCTTCTTTCGCCCGTGTCTATTTCTCTGGCACGTAAAAACATCTCTACCCTTTTTCCACTTTATGTTTTGGGTCGCTTAGGCCCCACTTTCTAACTACGGACATTTCTTCAAATGCCGTCTCTTCTTACTTCAAATCGTTGGTCATTCTTTCTCCATTCCTTTTCGCCACGACTAGGAATAAATACCTCATTTATAGACTCTTTCGAGAATTTACATGACCAATGATGACTACTTTCTGGTAAAAATCAGGTTTAGCGGAGCAATTCCTTAAAAGCCTTCCTGACCAGAACTATCTATACATGCCAGGCATTTTCTCTACTTTCTGTCAAAAGCCCTCTTTTTCACTTAACATCCGATTTCTTTTGTTGAGGGCAGACATCATTAGGCGCAAGTATCACCTAAAGATTTAGTTCGCATAACTACGCTGCATCCTCACAAAATCCATTTCGGAACTCGAAAAACGGCCAAAGGCAAAAATCCCATTTCTTTTCTTTTCACCATAACTCTTCATCTCACCAAAACCTTTCACTAACTCTCTTTTACATATGCGTATATTTCCTCTTTATTGTATCCTTTTCCGTACTATGTTTTTTTTATTAAATATAACCTTTTTGCATTTTAAATCTGACGCCTTTGTTATCATTCTTTATATTTCCTTTGTTTGAATTGACCGCCAAGAACCAATATGGCCGATTTTCCGTCCTCCTCTTTTGACCATGTGACCTTCGTCCTTCCCTAACCAGAACGCCTACTGCTATTCCAGCTGCTACTACCGGATGCCATGACAGGTCATTTTTCGGCCATTACTTTTTCACCGCTAATTTTAAATGTAGAAACGATGCACATTCTTCTACAACTCGCATAACTTCTCCCTTCTTTAGCATTATTACATTCCTTCCAAATCACAACTTTGCAGAAGCCCCAACTATACAAATTGGCAACCCATCGCTTCTACAGTAAGAAGGAAATTATACGAATAGAATGGCACAATTTAAAAGGAAACTAAAGAACGTGAGATGTAAGCGAAAGTGAGAGCTCGTTGTCGAAGTTAATTACTATAGTGACGGAGCTGTACTGGAAATGCTTAGTTAGAGAGGTGCTTGAAAGGTTAATCAATGCAATCTCATAACAATACAAATACAGGTTTAAAAAGGAAGTTTTCGGTTAAGGCGAAAAAGGCAGAAATATTTTAGATCGC
>VCCN01004125.1:1337666-1360697 GCA_006491835.1 Architeuthis dux | reverse complement strand
TTTTATCAGAATATTTCGTCAACGTGCGTCAGGTATAGCATTCTTTATGGATTTTCTTTTAGGGTATAGATTTTTTTCTTCGTAATATTTCACGTATCAGGAAAGTGTTGGATATAGATTTGTTTTCATTGGAATATTTCGTTAACGTGTGTCAGGAAAGTGTCAGGTATTAAAAAACGTGTCATACAATGTCAGGCAGCGTCAGGCATAAAAGGTAGAGCCGCACAAATTTGAACTATTGTCAAAATCGACTAAGGATGCACAAAAAGAACAAAAACAAAGAACGTAACTCAAACCGTACAAATGACTAATTGTATTAAATAACGAGTGTAAATTGTAAAGTTTCACTCATTCACTCGATGTTAAAAACGGCACACAACATTTGTGCGCTGTTTTTAACATCGAGTGAGTGAGGTGTGAAAAATTCATGAAAGAGAAACAGAAGTAAATACATAAATGATATTGTTATTGCTTTGAATAAGTTTTTAATTATTTATATCGTAGAAAGAATAATTAGTAATAAATATTGTATAACTGACGTCATCCCATGTAATTGTAGCAGAAAAGTGTTTGCCCTTTTGTGCATCCATAATCGATTTCAACATTAAAATGGTTAAAAACGTTTCCATTGCAAAAACCAAGGATTTCCCATTCATTTTCTATTTTCTGATAATTGCATAAAAACTGTTTTGAATTTCATCGAATGAATTGTTGGCACTATGAGAGCAGTGGGGCTCCCGATTGGAATGCACCTTTTGTTGGGTAGTTCAAGATCAAAGTGTACTATCTGTTCTTCTTACATCAACAAAACAGCATTATTAACGTTATTATGTATTTTAATTGTTTTCTTTGTGAATTTTAATTTTTTTCAATTGACAATGACACTGAAGCATCAAAATCAGTTCTATTCAAATGATCTAATTGTGACGGTTAGAAACTCTATGTTTGCCGAATTTTATTCATTGCCGTCACTGAAAACCATGTGAATTTTCAATTTTCAACGTATCATTTTTTAATGTTTTTCCTAATTCTCTTATTTATTTTTTATTTCTGCACCGTTTTTAACATCGAGCGAGCGAGGGTGTGAAACTTTACAATTTATAATCAGGACCACCTTCCCTACATCATACCAAATACAGTCATAATAACGTTTAAAATTGAAATGGGAAGTTAATGCAATGTTTCGTTGACATAAGAACAGATACTACACTTTGATCTTAAACTAAAGGCCACAGAAGGACACTCAATCCCACGATTCCCAACTTGGGGTCCATGGATACCTGGGGGAGGGTCATTTCCAAAATGGAGGATATTGCAGACTTAAAAGAAGGACTTAGACCAACTCTCTTGGACATGTTGTTAATGATGAGCTGTAAATATATAAAAGTTTTATATAAAATATACAAAATAATTGTTGATTTGTCAAATATCACTTTAATCTATAAATGCGATTTTGTAGTAATTTTTGTAAAACTTTATAATGAATGAACGAAATCGGCCTTTGGCAGACTGACCCTCTCCCACTTGTGGCTAATCAGTAGTTTTGACAGCGACAACAACATGTAATAAAAATGTTAACAACCGTTATATGTAGTTGCCGTTGGCTTTCATTTCCCACTGTTCTAAGTATATCTGAGGTAATTTGAATAAGTTTTTCAGTCTGACCTCAAAAAGGAGTGCAAATTAACGTCCAGCGTGACCTAGGGCCGGATGGAGGACAGGCTGCTTAAAAACTGGACTGTCCTGTGTAAAGCCAGAAGCAGGAATTTCAGTTGTTGGTATGCTTTCGGTCTGCTCAACAAACACATACCAAGTGTCTGCTAAAAAAGTTTATTTTATTTTTTAGGATTTCTGTTCTAATTTCTTTAAGGTGAATCAAAGTCTTTCATTGGATTCTTTTTTTAAAGTCTGTCTCTTTGATGCACTTCTTAAAGTTTTAGAATTGCCCAAATCGGAAACAAATACATACATGAAAAAGAAACAAAACTTCAAATATCAAAGAGAAAAAAGTAATAAAGAAATTTCGCAACAGTACAAAAAATATTAAAGTTTAAATAAGTTGATTATTCAGATATCAGATTAGAAAATATCAAATCAAAGTAATAAAGTATAAAAATATATGTTTAATTATATCATATGAAAAACAAAATAATAAATTTGGCTTCACAAGTTTATTTCATGATTATTAAGATTTCTTTCAATGGAAGTTCTGAAAGATTTCTTTCAAACATTATTACAGTTTGAATTAATTGGATATCAAATGAGAAAATATCATAAAATAAGTTACAACAGTACAAAAAATATTAAAGTTTAAATAAGTCTATTATTCAGATATCAAATTAGAAAATATTAATTCAAAGTAGTAAAGTATAAGAAATTAATATACGTTTTAATTATATCATATGAAAAACAATATAATATTTTTGCTTCCCAGGTTTGTCATAATTATTGGGGATTCTTTGGGGTTCTTTTTAATAAGATTTCTTTCAATGGAAGTTCTGAGATATTTCTTTGAAAAACCTCTTTTGGGGGGTGGGGGTACTTTTTACCTATAATGCATATACAACTATCTGAAACCATTTTTCAACAATTTTTCAATAAAACTTCCCCCAACCCACTATGGAAAAGATTTATGACGATTTTCAGGTTTCACTGGTAAAACAAAACTTATCCAAACTTAACCAAGGCTGAAAGTCTACGACTGTCAGTAAATAGTGTACATTAAAGTCTTTTGGTTTGGAGGAAAAGAATGTAGAGATTGTAGTTTCCAGCTGTTCATGTGATATTTTAAGAACCAGTCCATCGAAATAGGTGGTAATCAGTGGAGCCAAATCTGGAGAATAAGGAGGGGGTGGATTTATTTTTATCTATTCTCTTTAATATGATGTGATTTTTTAAGAGGGAAAAAACTGACATTTTTATGACATGAAAACTTGTTTTGAAACAGATCAAGTATCTTCTGCTGATTTTATGTCCATACCTCCAGGATATCCTGGTATGCGGATATGTAAAGATATCTCAGGGAGCTGAACGCCCCTGCTTTGCACAGTTCCAAGCTAAAGCCATGTGAGGGGGTTGTGTTCACACTGCACCATTGGGCGGACAAGCTGCATTAGGCAGCCAATGGCCAGGGTGGAGGAGGATGGAATTAATTTTGTTGATTAAATATCTGCCCAGAGATTGTTTCTCTTACTTTTGAAAGTGTTTTGACATCTCTACAAATTCTTGTGCATGAAATCTCTTATTTATAAATAAATACAGCATAATGTGCTAATTGGTGGTGCATATAATTAGCATTGCCATGATTTCATTCCAGTGAACTTTAATTTTGAAATGAGACATCATCTTTGAAAAATAGTTCAACTGAATACAATGAAAAAGCAAAGGAAACATTAAGTGATGTTAACTAATTATTCTCGTTCTTTGCTAAATGTGGTTTCATCTTTACTTCTTGCAGTAAAGTTTAAAGATTGACCCTCCACAAACTAATGATTTATCTTTTCTTTTTAAATCAGTAAAACCCTTTCATATATTACACAAATCTATCTTTTTTGCAACAACAGATTTACTGTGTGCTAGTACCAACAGTTTTCTCACTCATATTTCTCTTTTCTTTTAAAGTCAGCACTCTTCTCTTGTAAATCTCATATATCACTGATTGCTTGGTTGTAAGAACATCACTGTTTCAAGTGGAATATGCATTTTTATGCTCTACAAGATTTCTTTTCAGCAAAATGATTGTAAAACTTTTCCCTTTTTATGTATTCCCTACTCTGTCCTTTTCAAAACTATGTAACATTTAAAATGAAACTCATTATTTTCATAGAAAAGCAAGCATATATATGTGAAGTCATGTGGTTTATGTTTTATTTATCTTTTTGTACTGATTTTAGGACAAAATATATAATACGATATGCTGGAATTCATTGAAACCCAAACTGTGTTAATATATCTTTATAATTGTAAATAACGAATGAGTATATGATCTTTAATAATACCTCTTCTTCTTTCAGAGATTTCAACTGTGGCGGAAAACTAATGAACTTCTCTGATGGCTATTTGTAAATAATGCCTAGAGAAACTATGATGATCAATTCAATGTTGAATATGGAAATTCATTTATGCAAACACATTAAAAATAAATTCTATTCATATGCAGAGTGTCAATGTGTTCATTTAAAGGGGTTCACATAAAAGATAGACATGCAAACACACATTGAGGAGAATCCTGATTCATGTGAATGGAGTGGCTAGGAATTTTCACAGAGTTCACATTTTGAAACTCATATGCAAACACACACTGGAGAGAAAAAATATTCATTTTAGTGTGTTGTTCAGCATTCACACAGATCATTTTTTAAAAGCCACATGCAAACATACACTGGTGAGAATGCATATTCTTTTGAAGTGTGTGATTTAGCATTTTCCATGGATTCATATTTAAAAAAACACATGGGGACACACACTGGAAATATACCATATTTATGTGAAGTGTGTGGTTTGGTATTTACACAGAGATCAACTTTGAAAAGACACATGCGGGCACACACTAGGGAGAAACCATATTCATGTAGAGTGCGTGGTTCAGCATTTACACAGAAATCATCTTTAAAAAGAGACATGAAAACACACACTGGGGAGAAACAATATTCATGTGAAGTGTGCAGTTCAGCATTTACAGCGATATCAACTTTCAAAAGACACATGCAGACACACACTAAAGAAAAACCATATTCATGTAAAGTGTGCAGTTCAGCATTTACACAGAGATCATCTTTAAAAAGCCACATGCAAATACACACTGGGGAGAAACCATATTCCTGTGAAGTGTGTTGTTCAGCATTTATATTGAGATCACATTTAAAAAATCACATGCGAACACACACTGGAGAGAAACCATATTCATGTGATGTATGTGGTTCAGCATTTTCAGACAAGTCAAATTTAAAAACTCACATGCGAACACACACTGGAGAGAAACCATATTCATGTGAAGTGTGTGGTTCTGGGTTTTCACAGAGGCAACATTTAAAAGTTCACATGCAATCACATACTGGAGATAAACCATATTCATGTGAAGCATGTAGTTCAACATTCTTTAAGGAGTCAGATTTAGAAAGACATGTGCGAACACACACTGGTGAGAAACCATATTCATGTGAAGTGTGTGGTTCAACATTTTCACAGAGGCCATATTTAAAAAAACACATGCAAAGACACCCTGGAGAGAAACAATATCCATGTGAAGTTTGTGGTTCAATGTTTTTTAAGGATTCATTTTTAAAAAGACACATGCAAACTCACACTGGTGAGAAACCATATTCATGTGAAGTGTGTGGTTCAACCTTTTCACAGAGGCCATACTTACAAATTCACATGAGGAAACACACTGGAGACAAACAATATTCATGTGAAGTGTGTGGTTCAGGCTTTCCAAAAAGTTCATATTTAAAAGTTCACATGCGGACACACACTGGAGAGAAACCATATTCATGTGAAGTGTGTGGTTCAGGATTTACAATGAGTTCAAATTTTAAAAGACACATGCTGACACACACTGGAGAGAAGCCATATTCATGTGAAGTGTGTGGTTCAGGATTTACAATGAGTTCAAATTTAAAAAGACATATGCGGAGACACACTGGTGAGAAACCATATTCATGTGAAGTGTGTAGTTTATCATTTTCACAGAGTTCAGATTTAAAAAATCATGTGCGGACACACACTGGAGAGAAACCATATTCATGTGACATGTGTGGTTCATCATTCACAAGAGCATCAGATTTAAAAGTTCACATGCGAACACACACTGGAGAGAAACCATATTCATGTGAAGTGTGTGGCACAGCATTCACAAAAGCATTGGATTTAAAAAGACACATGCGGGCACACACTGGTTAGAAACTCTATTCATGTCAAGTGAGTCATTCAGCATTTGAAGGAATTCCACATGTAAAATGCCACATGCAAACACAACGTGAAAAAACCATAATCATACAAAATGTTTAGTTGAATGTTTTCAGGGTGTTCATTTTAAAAATAGTCCTGCTAACATAGGGAACAGTATTCATAGTCTGCTGACAAACGTGGATTGTTTCAATATTTGCAATAGTTAGGGGAAAGATAAGAATAATGACTATGAATTTAAAATATGATTGCTTCACCTACACATTGGAAATAGAAATTAGTCATATTTTTCACTATGCTGGGTCCATGGTTTGTCCCAGGAGAAAACATGTAAAATATCAGTAGTAATAGAAAAAGTAAAAAAGTTGAGCATTTGAAGATTTTGCTCTGATGACAAAACAGAAAAGGAAAAGAATTTGAAATGTTATAAAATCTTGTATCTCAGTCACCTTCTCTGCAATACTAGAGTTGCTTCACCTACAAACTGGAAATATCAAGATTTACCTTACACAGCTCAATGTAAGCTACTGCTAACCTAAACATCTTGTTTGAAAATTTTAACCTAATTGACATAATTAAACATCTTGGGCGTTTGGCTTAGTCAATTAAAAACAATCAAATCTTGAGTTTTTTCTTTGTTATTCAATGGGATTATGATCGTATTAGTTTTGTGCAGTGACCATCAAGACAATCCTTGAGAACCTTTGATGGAAGGAAATGAGGCTTATCACTTGAAAGAATTTAATGATGTTGACTAAGATACTCCAGTAATACCTTTCTTCTCTAAACAAATACTATTGCTCCCAAAATGAATATATTAATAGGTTTTTTTTTATTCCAATGATCTGTTTAGTTTCTCTTTGCCTCAGATATACTAGATACCATTTTTGGATATGTATTTCTCTAACTATTCCTCCTGTTTAAAGATAGTCAAATGAGATTGCTGAATGGAAAAAAAAGAAACATTTTATGAAAGTTTTCTTGTTTCCAAAGAAGTCCAAAGTAGCTCCATCATAATTACAGCTGGAAATCTCTTCCACACGCATATATTTTGTCAAACTCTGATGAGCAGTACTTTAATTCTTTAAAGTTTACATTTTAAGAAGGTAAATAAGTCAGATCAGAGGAACGGCACTCAATGGCATATTGCAAACAAGCTTCGACAACTGTTTTTGGGAAGCAAAGATTGATTTTCACTGTCCCCAAAACATAATAACATTTACTTTACTTTTAAATAAAATACAGTACTGAATGTGACAACAGTTATAAATGATGCACTGAAAGGAGGTGCAGTGATCAGGCACAATTCTAACTGTTCAATTAAGATGCTCTATATCTGCCTTTTTTATTCAATGAAAACAGATATGTTCCAAATTTAAACTGTGGTTTACAGGCATTATTCACTGTGCTGGGTGCATGGTTTGTCCCAGGAGACAACCTGAAAGAGTGTAAACATATTACTACTGAGGGGAAAGGTTGGGCTGGTGAAAATGTTGCTCAAATGAAAAAAGAAAATGAAATTAATTTGAAATTTTATAAAATATTGTATCTTACCTTTTCTTCTATGCATGTTTCTGCAATACTTATATTGTCATTAAAAATAGTAAGTTTCTATGCAAACATTAACATTTGAACTGAGATATTAAACTGTTGAAAAGTCAGACAGTTGGTTATAAATGCTTATCACCCATAATTTGACTGCAAAATGTAAATGTTTTACAATTTCAGCATATTTTGTTTTTTCTTTGCATCAAAATTAGTTTCCCTTTTTAAAATTTTCAGTTCTTTCAACCACAAATTTACATTCTAACTTTCAATCAAATTTTGTTTTTAAATATATTTCATGTTTTCTGATCAACTTCACAATTTGCATTCTTGTTTGTATTTTTCATTTCAAAGGATTCTTGGTAAGAAATCCTGATTTTGCTATTTGACAGTTAAAAAGAAGTTACTATGGAATACCAAATCAATTGTTCAAGTATTGCTGTCAAATTATCATTCACTCATATGGATTCTTATATAAAAAGAATTTACATTTTGAGGAGTTGTATTTGAAACTATGTAACATACCCAAGTTTATAAAATCACAATTTAAACTTTTGTAATGAACATAGCTTGTTACGTCTTTTGTAAAGAATGATTCTTTGTTCCTTCTTCTATAAATAAAAATGCAAAGCTCAGTGAAGTCATTATACTTTCAAATTCACTGTGATATGCGTATGAACATTGGGTTTTTGCCTCATTTTAATGTCTGTGTCTGAAAATGATATGGATTAAGGTGGGATACAATTATGTTTGATGTTAATGAATGCACTGTCTGTCAGTAGCAAAGAGAAACAAACATTAAACAGACTTTGTTAATCATTTGTGATAAATTCTCTGTTCAAATGGATCTATTCTTGGAAGTCTTCAAATATTTACAGTGCAGCCAAAATGCTTGAATTATAGAACTTTCAGACAAAACAATAATTTTTGTAAGAAATAAAGCTATTTTATTTTAAAAAGATCATATATCTGAAAATATTGAGCATTTGAAACAATGTAATATGGTTCAGTATATAAAACTTGAATGAAATTAAGTTTGAAATTCACACCAATGAATTTGTTAATTTTAAGAGAAAACATTGCAGTAATGATTATTATACAACACAGATTTCTACATATCCTGTCCTATTTTGTTAGAAAAACAAATAAATGGCTGGTTTTGAGTGGCCATAGCAGAATATGACTTGCATCCTTAGAATACACAAGTTTGATTATTATTTGACATTTTACCTTTCCCTTGTTTATTAACTTGTGAAAAATCAGCAATCAAAAGTTATTTTAAAATATTTATTTCGTGATTAGCAAATGATCCTAATTTAAAACGTGTTATTTCAAAATTTATGAAATATTAATAGAGAAAATGAATTTAACTTTTGACTCTGGTAAGAATCATCATAAAGAAGATTGGATAAACTTGAAAATGGGAAACAAGTGTATAGTTAATAAATGTAATAATGAATAATCAGTATAAATAGGTTATGATTCAATTATAATTTAATTGTATAATCATAAAAACAATGGATGATGAAATTACGCATTACAGCCATTGTTTGCAATATCTTTCTTTTTTTTGTCAGTTTTCATTTCCTCCTTTAAAAAATCCATAATTATTGGATTGGATTAAATAATGTTAGCAAAATGAAGATAAATGATTATTAAAATGAATGCAGGACAAACATTTTAAAGAGTAAACGTGTGATTCTTTGAGAGTTTCTCTTAAAGAAAATCCAAATTGAAACGTTCAGAAAAGAAGAATTTTAACCCAAAGTGTTGACAATGTGAACATGGCTTTGCTTTCTTGGATTCTTATTTCATTTTATTTTATTTAAAAAAGTTGAAATCAATACATTTTTCAACAGATTCTCAGTGAATGAAGAAAAAAGCTAAAGGAATAACTGGTGAACAATTGGTAGACAGAAGCATTTTAAATATAATATGAAGTTTGCAATTTGGTGGTAAATATTTGACTCAACACTCATAGGTGTATGGGAACTGTTTCATTAAGGGGGGGAGGGCAGAGCGATTGATTTGCCCAAAATTTTACACTCTTTTGCCCGAATGGGGTGGGGCAGTTGCACAACGTTTTACAAATAAAACAGAAATGATCCAGCTTTTTAGCCCTTCAAGTTGTTTTGTTTGGCTAATAAAAAACTGTTTTAATCCAAAATTGACATTTGAGGTCAGCACCACCTACCTTCTCATCTTTGTGTGCCAAAGTTAATCCCACGTACCAATTTACCCCCAAGAATATAATTGTTTGCCTGCAATAAAAATCATAAAGGCAACAAACTAACTCTACCTCCAATGACATCCTATGTCACAATTGGATGTCTTGTAAGTCTTCATGCCAAACAAGAGATCAATGGGCTTTGTCATTTTAGCGTGATAGTGGCCAGGACACACAAACAGAAGCCTCCATTACTAGTATAGATTTTTGACTTTGTAATAATGAAATATATGTATACATGCAGCTACTTACCATGAAATAAATTATGATCAAAACCAGAAAATCGATTTAAATTCCTCTTCATGATAATTATGCAACAAAACCTTATTATATTTTTAATTTTCATAAATTTCTGCTGATCATAAAATTATTTCTACCACCCCCTGGCAAAGATTATGGAGTCAGCACACTCAGAAGATTTTCACCAGGGTTTTTACTTTGCAGCAAATAAACATATGTCACAAAACAATTTTTGTCTAATAGCTTAACATTTTGGCTTCATGAAATATACATAAAGAAAATTAGATTGAATTATTTAAATTATTGGCATATATTTTTCAAGTAGAGGGAAAAAATGATGAAATCACTCAATGGTGAGGAGAAAATTAAAGAATCGCCTTGAAATTTACATTTCTCAAACAAATACCAGCAAAAATCTAAATATGCAAATTATTCTACTGTTAAAAGAGAGTACTGTTGGACTGGGCTAATTGAAAGGAAACATGGCTTCAACAAGAGAGCTCTCAAATGAAATAATGGAAAGGATTATAAAACTCTTTCGAGAAGGAAATCCAACATGTAGTGTGGCAAAAGATGTTAGTTCTTCCCAGTCAGCTTTGGTGCAAGTATAAACAAAATGGGAAGGTTATAAAGGAAAACATACAGGTAGATCCCAGAAGATGGCAAGGCATCATAATAGAAAGCAATATGCTTTGAAAATAGAAAATGCACAACAAAACAAATGGGCAGAAACAGAGGTCAGTGTTTGTGACAGAACTGTAAGAAATCGACTGAATGAAATGGAATTTACATAAAGAAAAGCCAAACAAAAACCAGCACTAAAACCTAAATGGAAGAAAACAAGTTCACAATGGGCTAAAGAGAAGCAATCATGGAGTGTGGATGATTGGATGAATGTGATATTCAGTGATGAATCATGAATCTGCATTGGCCAAGGCAATGATGCTGCAACCTTTGTCTGGTGCCATTCCAATGAAACATATCAAGATGACTGCCTGAAGAAAACAAGCAAATTTCCTGACTCATTTATGATATGGGGTTGCATATCAGGTAAAGGACATAGAGAGATTTCAATTATTACCTCAACAGTCAATACACAGGTGCACATTGAAAATTTAGGACATTTCTTTCATTCCATCATTTGAAAACCTGTTTGGTGATGATAAAGTCATTTTTCAACATGATAATACATCTTGTCACAGAGGAAAGGCTGCTAAAGCTTTTCTTCAGGAAAGGCATATCAACTGAATGATATGGCTAGCAAACAGTTGGAATCTCAATCCAATTGAAATGTTTTGGTGGAGATTTTAAAATAATAATCCATGACAAGCCACCATCCTACAAAGCTGATCTGTCAACTGCTATTAGAGAAAGTTGGAACCAGCTTGATGGAGAATAAAACATCTATCTATCTATCTATCCATCTATCTATCTATAATTACATACAAATATATCAACCATTTACTAAATTAATTTCGCTAAAATACTAAAATTTCAAGCCAGGATTACTTTTCTGCAATACAGAAATGAAATTGGTCAATATTTTTGCAAATATAATGAATTAAGAACAGTTTTAATTTTAGCAAGGAAAATATATTGGATTGATTTTTTGGTAAGAATTACATGTTGAATGGAATCCTCACTAAATTGTAGGAAAAGTTAGTAGGAAGATTGTGTAGCTCCAAAATTCCAAGTGTAAAGAGCCTATCCACCTTAAAAATTAGTGTTTGACTGGCAACTGATGCTGGTGGGAAAACATAATGCAACACCAAATAAGTATTTACTAAATATAGTTTAGTCTGGTACAAGGTCACATGTGTTGGACGACCTTGTTAACACCTATTCAAGGGCAATGAATCTAGCCTTCTGGATGACTACAGGCGTCTCCCAATATAACACAGTTCATTATAGCATGGTTCCCGATATTAGACGAGTCGGTGGTGGACCCTAACATTTTGTTTTACCTATATTATCACCCACTCGTCCAGAAAACTGCGAATGAAACAGAATTTCCCTTTGAACCTGTAAGTTCATTATTTTGGGCTGCGTGCTATACCATAAGCCGATATTTTTGGCTGCATGTGTAGTGTCTTCCAGCCGCCTCCCAGCTAGTGGGATTCTCACTGAAAGGGAAAAAGGATGAAGCAAAAGGGAACAAAGGACAAAGGCGAATGCGATGTTGACTGACCGCCGTCAGCGAAAGAACTGCCTGTCTTCTCGCTGTCGAACGTCTCTTTATTTTTCCCCCGGTCTGCCTCGCGCATGACCGGGGACTCACGTTTTAGGGGTTTGTGGCAAGGGAGGTAACTCGTGGTATTTGCTCCCTTGCGCAGCATGGCAGGACATCACAGCATGCTATACCATACGCCATTATTTTGGGCTGCATGCTATACCATGAGCTTTTATTTTGGGCTGAATGCTATACCATAATCCGATATTTTAGGCAGTGGGCTATACCATAAGCCTTTATTTTGGGCTGCATACTATACCATAAACTGATATTTTGGGCTGTGTGCTATACCATAAACCTTGATTTTGGGCTGAGTGCTATACCATAAACCAATATTTTGGGCTGCATACTATACCATAAGCCGATATTTTGAGCTGCATGCTATACCATAAGCCGATATTTTGGGCTGCATGCTATACCATAAGCTGATATTTTTGTCTGGATGCTATACCATCAGCCGATACTTTGGGCTGCATGCTATACCGTATACCGATGTTTTGAGCTGTGTGCGATACCATAAGCCAATATTTTGGTCTGGATGCTGTACCATCAGCTGATATTTTGGGCTGCATGCTATACCATAAACCGATGTTTTGGGCTAGCATAAGCCGATATTTTGTGCTGCATGCTATACCAAAACCGGATATTTTGGGCTGCATGCTATACCATAACCCAATATTTTGGGGTGCGTGCTATACCATAATCCAATATTTTGGGCTGCATGCTATACCATAAACCGATATTTTTGTCTGTGTGATATACCATAAGCCAATATTTTTGTCTGGATGCTATACCATCAGCCAATATTTTGGGCTGCATGCTATACTATAAAGCAATATTTTTGACAGCGTGCTATAACATAAACCGATATTTGGTCTGGATGCTATGCCATAAGCCGATATTTTGGGCTGCATGCTATACCATAAACTGATATGTTGGACTGTGTGGTATACCATAAGCCTTTATTTTGGGCTGAGCGCTATACCATAAACCAATATTTTGGGCTGCGTACTATACCATAAGCCGATATTTTGAGCTGCATGCTATACCATAAACCAATATTTTGGACTGTGTGCTATACCATAGGCTGATATTTTGGGATGCATGCTATACCATCAGTCGATACTTTGGGCTGCATGCTATACCGTATACCAATATTTTGGGCTAAGTGTTATACCATAAGCCAATAATTTGGTCTGGATGCTGTACCATCAGCTGATATTTTGGGCTGCATGCTATATCATAAACCAATATTTTGGTCTGGATGCTGTACCATCAGCCGATATTTTGGGCTGCATGCTATATCGTAAACTGATATTTTGCTATACCATAAGCTGACGTTTTGGTCTGGATGCTGTACCATTAGCCGGTATTTCAGGCTGGGTGCTCTACCATAAGAGAAATAAGGTATGTAAATATTTTGTTTCTAAGTACTGAAAGATAGTATCCCTTGTATTGTAGTTATTTTGGTTGTATTATTTAATAAAAAAACACACATTAAAGTATTTCACCAATCATTATTATTGCCCACCATTGAATATTGACCATACCCACGTCGCAGTTATTGTGGGTAGGTTATAACACGGTTGGCTTTCTTGGACCCCAAAACCCACGTTATAACGGGGGATGAATGTAGTACCACTTGTCAAAAAAAAATGATTACAATTGTTTTATTGTTTCTGCATTTGTAAATTTTCAGCTTTAAAAATTATGCGTTTATTGTATTTAATGAAGAAATAAATGAAAAAATACTACTACTATAAGATTTACGGATTCCAATGAGTCGATGTTAATTTTGTTAAAAAATGAAAATAACAGTTTTGATTAGTCTCTCAATAGAAACGTCATGTGAACAATGTCAAGGGTGATCAATGAATAATTTACGTCTCACCTTTTTGTTGGGCAGTGATCACTAAAAAAATCTCAATTTTCAAAAACCAAGTGTGAACAGGACACAAACTAACAGACAAATTATAAATTGAATCCACTAGCTCCATTGGTGCGGCCTGCACGCATGACACATACATACATATGTATGTAGATAGCCAGCCAGCAAGACCATGTGAAAAACTGAAGAAACCTATGTTGACAGTTTTGGTGGACGCCGGTTTGTAAAAAAATTTGTAAAAAAAAATTGTTTCCATGAATTATCTCCCTTGATGTTCGCTCTTTATACAAGTCATTCTCCGATTGCAAACGATAGATTTTTGTTTCAGATTTAAATCAGAAAATTTTGGTTTTATTTAAAATTTTATAGTTTTCCCATTTTTATCTCTAATGTTGCATCATTACTCCAAGGGAGACAAATCAGAGGAAAGAAAAAACAGAAAGAAGTAAGTATAACGTTCTCTTATTTTCTTTGTTTATAAAGAAGTATTTTTGTAAATTAAACAAAGAAATGACAATTCTCATAAACAATAATGATTAATCTTTCAATATTTAATAATATTTTATTCTTTCTCTAAAAATTCATCTGGATTTGGGCGATTCCTTTTTGAAAACTCATTCAGATTATTCCGAGGATTTTTTATTGTTTTGATTTTCATTGAATGGCACAGAGCAGAATGCGCCTTCGTGTGTGGCCTTTAAACATCAAATCTGTTCTTCTCACGTCAACAAAACATTATTAACTTCCCGTTTTCAATTTTAAACCTTATTGTATTTTAATTGTTTTCTTCATGAATTTGAATTTAATTTGGGATTTCTTTTTCAATTTACAAAAACAACATTTTATTTATTACCCTCAATGAAAACCATGTAACATAGCATTCGCGTTTTCAATTTTAAACGTTATAATTTTTTTATTGTTTTTCTTTCATTGATTCACTTATTTCTTTTTATTTGTGCGCCGTCTGGCCACCCTAACCCCACTGATGACAATTTCAACATTCAAAATCACTGAAGAAGGACGTGTTCATTTACCAGAAAAAATAAATGCTGTACCAAAAACGTGGTCGGCCTGCTGCACCTACATCTATTGTCCCATTGCAAGTAACAAGAGATTTCTTTACCTGAACTGGAAATTACATTCAGGGAGTTGAAACACTAACCCCAAACCTAACAACTAACCCTAACCCATCTACTAAACCTAATTTTGACACAGGAAAGAAATCTTGACCCGAACATATTTTGTCGATTTCATGTCTGTAGAGGTGAATCAGGCCATCATTGTTTTTTCAAAAGCTCTTTAAAAATTGCTTTAACTTCCTTTTTTATCAAAACTTATTCAAGACGATTCAAAATGTATTCTACATTTGGATGCATACATTTTGGATGCTCTTTGAAAATTCCTTAACTAATTTTATGTGATTTCAATCAATAAGACCTAGTCCAGTTCCTTGTGTAATTTCGTTCAAATTTTGGGGGATCATGAAAACTATATTTTTGAAAACTTTATAGGATAACAAATCAGAAAATATTTGATTCAATTTTCCCAGATGTCATTATGGTGGCCATCTTGGATTTTTTTAAAATGGTGATCTTCCAATACTAACTTTTCAATAGCTCAATTCCTCGGATCAAGATTCCATTGGCCAAATCTACATCTTGCGGGCAAGTGATCTAATGGTGCTAATAACAAATACATAGAGATGACCTATGTATGGGTGGCCATTTTTTTATATGCATGACTGATTTTTTTAACATGTTTCTCATCATCTTGACTCCTATATTACCTAGGGTCATGATTCTTATGTCCAAACTAACATTTCAGCAGCAAGGATTCCACTGGTGCTAATTCCAGGCAGGTACAGATGGTCAAAAATACATGAGTAACCATTTTGGATTTCATGAATTTACGTTTCCTCACATATCTTGGTTTCCAGTAGACATACATGCAGATCCCAAAACAGAAAAAAAAGTGTATTTCAGACTTGGATACTCAAAACGTAAACACAATCAAACTGTCATGTCTGAAGGTCTGTAGACCTGTCTACACATCTCTATTGTCCTCATCCCTGGATATGGACTCTTAGGACACCAAGTGATTTTGTCGATTTGGATCCCCTTTGGTAAGTATAGAGTACATACACATATAGCAAATGTAGATAGCAGATCCTCTGTCACTGTGCTGGTTTGAGAAAGCATCTGCTGAGCCTTCAAGACACTATCATCTGCTATGAAGTAGATGTTCAGCCAGGTTGCTTTGCTTATTCTAGAAAAACACCCAGTGTTGTCTGCTCCTGTAAATGCATGAAATGCTGGCAAAACCTTGGCCCGATCTGCACCCAGAGCTGTCCATATTGGTTTCACTTCCAAAATCCCAGATGCCATTGAAACATAAGTATTCTTCCTGCAAGAGTTCATAATTTGCTACAACCAGAACCAGTACATCTGTGTCTGGAGAGAAGAACACAAGCTGTGCATCTGAGGGGTTGTGACATGATGCCAGAACTGCATGGTTGATCAGCAAGGTGTCTGCTTCTTCATTGGTTGTTTCCATCAAAGTGCAATTGATTGTTGCTCTCGGTGTGTCCAGCAGCAGAAGCAATGACAAGCTTGGGGGGGGGGTGCTGTATTCAACGGTCTTTGATGACAGATACTCCGTTAGATCAGCCTTTGTTTGGTCATGGAAAAGTAAGTGGCTCATTGGAATGTTCTTGATATTTGTGTCATCCCTAAATTGGTATTGGATTGCATTCTTTCCTTGCCGTTATCCCTTGTAATGTGCTTCAAAGAATCAGCCTTGTCACCTCCTCATAGTCTCTGGTTAGAGACAACAGTGTCGTAGAACAATTCACTTACATTTTTGACTGACTACTCTTGCTAGCTTCTTTGTCAGCTTTCCATGCCGTCCACTAATGCAATTTTGTGAGTAAGGTGACCATCTTGGCTGGAGCTCAGAGTTTCAGTGTCCATTGGAGCTTCACCTGTATCTTGTGAGTTGTCCAGATCTGCTGTATGTTCCTTTGCCAACTGTTCTAGGAGGTGGATCAACTTTGACTTGACAGTATGTTCCTCAAAGAGTGCTCTTGGTGTCTGTGTGAACTCGTAGTTGCCAACAGCCTGCCTTTGGTCAATCAGTTTGTTAGACCTGCTAAGGACCACCGTCTGTCATACATTTAGTCTGCTTCAGATCTATAGCTTTGTCTCTGATTTTCACATACTTCTTGTTGCTAGTCATGAACATTTCATTGTTTTCCTTCTTAACTGTGGATGATATTTCCATTGATTCTCTCTGACACATAGTCTACTTACAGTTTCTGCCCAGTGTCATTGATGTTCAAGATCTGCTCACGTCTCATAAATCTTTACCAAATAGAATAAAATAAAACTTTAAAAAACAGTTGTGTTAAAAACTTTTCTTTTCCCCCTTGAAAGTTTGGGGCTCTTTTGTTATTCCCCACCAAAAACTAACGTCCATAATTTTAAAGTACAGAAGCCTAAAAAGATCAAGTTGCATTTTTTTTCTCTTCCTGACTAGAAACTCAATTTGTGGTGTTAGTTTTGGGTTAAATTTCACAGCAATTTGATCTTGGAGAACCAAAATAATTCAACCTCTCTCCCAAACGGTCAGTCTTGTATGTCTTTTTAGTTGAGTTCAGATCAGTCAAGTTGTCAGATTTGTGCAGCTTTGTCTGAAAAAGAGGCTAATGCTGTCAAAAGTTTGCAATAAGAAATGATTAATAATATTGGGTAGCATTTTGGGGATTTTCCATTTGTTTCTACCGAAACCAAATTTTTTTAACAGTGAGAATCCTTATATTAAGTTTATTTTGTTAGCCCTCCCCAATCAGGGTTTTCGTTTTTTCTGTGGGGACCAATGAAAAAGACCCAGCATTTTGGGACCTTTACACCGAAAAAAAAAAGAAATTGCAAAATAATCGTTTTTCTTTTCCTTTTAGACTTCTGTACTTTAAAATTATCGACATTAGCTTTTGGCAGGGACTAACAGAAAAGACCCAAACATTTCTATTATTTCAAAGAGGAAAGAGTATCTATTTAATTATGTCAGAGTTTTTAATTTTCCCTGGGGATCAAATTGTTGCCAAAAATCACAAAATCTAAATCTATGATATTAAAATATTGAGTGGTTTGGCAACTTTTTAGTTGTATTTCTTAAAATATAGACTAATAGTATCTAAAATGAAAAAGATTTCAAAATATTTTTTTGAAGATTAAAGAAAAAAAGAATTTAACCAATTTTTAAAAAAAACGTTTTAAATTTTTAAATTTATTTCTACCCCTTTGTTGAGAAAAAAATAATATCCTTACTGTAAGATTCTGGAAAAAGATTGTTAGTGTTATGGGCCCTGTCAAGTCGCACATGCCCATATAAGCAGGCGGTTATTTGCAGTTGAGGTTGGACGGATCATGCTTACGACTTACACACGACCTGCCTCTTTACACTTTATGAGGATGAGATAGCCTTGACATGAAACCATACAAACACAAGGATGCAATAAAAGATGCCACCATTTATGGGTTGCGGCATATGAGACTTAAGAAGAAGGCCCTCGCTGAAGACCCTGATCTGGATACTCTAACAAAATGGGATATATCACAAGAAACAGGTCAATTGCCTGTCGACCTCACCAGGGTCCAGCCACAAAAACTTACAGGACGATGAACTAGAGGATATGCCAGGTACTCTCACAATAACGAAGCTGAGGAGATTGAAAGTACAGCCATCGATCCTCAGCTGAAAGAAAGGATCGTACCAGAACTGCAGTCAACCACATCCAGTTGGACGATGCCCAGCACAAGGGTGGAAGGAACCATTACAGTCAATCCCAATAGAATGACTGGAAGCTACGATAATTCACCTGATTATGGCAGCGGCCTGGAGTCTATCCACAGGAAAATAACACAATCAACTACATCTTAACAGTGAATCGCATTGACACAAAAAGTCCAAATGGGTCATCACGTGCATTAGTGGAATACAAGTGAACCTGTACACAGACACTGGAAGTGAACACACAATCATCTCCCCCTCAAAGTATGACCCCAAGATAGGAAGAGTGATTGCTACTGACACAAATCACAGGCAAGAAGGAACAACTTGAACCTAGATGTTAAAGGAATGGTGAAAACTACTGTCAGCAACATGAAAGGTGCTAAGTCAGCGACAAAGGTAATAATAATTACTCTTTCCTTTTTCTAATGGTGTTTTTTAGTGGCGTTCTGACACCTGAACGAGTCTTTCAGGTTCAGACAGCTAAACAATAGTGACTTCACTTCAGATCAGATCAACTCAGTCGTCGTCATCATGACTTTGTAAAAAGACAAATATTCTTCTTGGGTTAAGCAATCTTCTGTTTCCATTTCAGTCAGCCCTTCCAGTGGTCAGATTGTGTGACTGACGACCCCTCTAATTGTGGGTTATTTATGGGAAACAGAAGATTATCTAGATGATTCTAATTGGTCCGAACATTCTCACATGCAAAACATACTGGAGAGAAAAACACATGAAACTTCTGTGTTTTTGCTATGTTGCGGCCCGTGTTCAATTCCCGGTGTGGGAACCATGCATATTTATGCATGTAACGTAACAAGTGGTATGATTTTTTTTTTATTGCTTCCCAAGGTATTTACAGACATGTTAAGCCTTCATTATCCTTGACATAACAAAATAGTTTGATTAGAATGGGTTTCCAGCTAACAAAGTTCCTTTTTCTAGTGGTATGATTCTTTTTTTTCTAGCATATGGTCCATTTGTCAGCTGTTAATTATCTGGTTCTCATAAATATTTTGTAAGAAATCAAAACATTTTTGTCATTTTTGTTCAGCTATGTTATCATAGGGGGAAACATTATCATCAGCTGTCACCATGCAATGCTCATAAATTTAAGCAGGCTCTCATCACCTTGCAGTTAAAAAAAGGTCACATACCACCCACTTTGACCTTCGACCCATGTTGACACGTAACAGATACCTGGTATTAACAAATGTATTTTTCATTATATTTTCAGTTAAAAGTAAGGAATATTTTTCAAACTATCTGGTCTTTGCATAAGTGCCTGAATTTAGGGTCGAAAAAATATGAAAAATTCATGTTTAATTAGAATTCATTCATTGACATAGATTCTATCATTATTAATAACCTCTATCCAATGATTCACAAGTCTTTTGGTTTGGAGGAAAAGAATGTAGAGATTGTAGTTTCCACCTGTTCATGTGATATTTTAAGAACCAGTTCATCGAGATGGTTCTATAAATTCCAGAATAGGTGGTAAATCAGTGGAACAAGATCTGGAGAATAAGGAGGGGGTGGATTTATTTTTTGTAGACAATGTCTTCATTCACATATGATCCTTGCTGTATGGGACTGTGCATTATCAAGATGGAACACCACACTTGAATTTCCAGAAATAATTTAATAATAATGAAAATGGTGTGATTTTATTTGTAGTAATTTTTGATCTCTGGTGACATTCTGCAAATAATGTTGGAGATGTGAAAATTGACTTTCTTTTAAGAGGGAAAAAACTGACATTTTTATGACGTAAATGTGCTAATTGGTGGTGCATATAATTAGCGTTGCCACATAGAAAAGCAAGCATGAATACTCCTTTCTGAAGTACTTGATCATGATTGTGGTGCATAAGTCATGTGGTTTATTTTTTATTTATCTTTTTGTACTGATCTTATGACAAAATGTATAATAACATATGCTGGAATTCATTGAAACCCAAACTGTGTCAATATATCTTTATAATTGCAAATAATGAATGATTATATGGTCTTTAATAATACCTCTTCTTCTTTCAGAGATTTCAACTGTGGTGGAAAACTGGATGAACTTCTCTGGTGGCTGTAAAAATGTATAGAGCAACTATGATGATCAATTCAATGGTGAATATGGAAATACATAATCAAGATAAATAATGTAACTATGTTTGTGAATTTGCTGTTTATGAAATGAAATTTGACAAAAAACACACATTCGTATGAAATGTGATTCTTTGTGTTTTAGAGTGTACTAAACACTAAACTACTGAGAAGGCATATTCTTGTGGAGTGTGTGGTTCCGCATTTTCAAGGGATTCAGATTTTAAAAAACACATGGGGACACACACTGCAAATAAACCATATTTATGTGATGTGTGTGGTTCAGCATTTACACAGGTATCAAGTTTAAAAAGACACATGCAGACACACACTAATGAGAAACCATATTCATGTGGAGTGCATGGTTCAGCATTTACGCAGAAATCATCTTTAAAAAGCCACATGCAATCACACTCTAGGGAGAAACCATATTCATGTGAAGTGTGCAGTTCAGCATTTTCTTGGCATTCAGGTTTAAAAAGACACATGCGGATACACACTGGAAACAAACCATATTCATGTGAAGTGTGTGGTTCAGCATTTACAGCGATATCAAATTTAAAAAGACACATGCGGACACACACTGGAGAGAAACCACATTCATGTGAAGTGTGCAGTTCAGCATTTATAGAAAGATCATCTTTAAAAAGACACATGTACAAACACACTGGAAAGAAGCCATATTCATGTGAAGTATGTGGTTCAGCATTTACACAGATATCACATTTAAAAGATCACATGCGAACACACACGGGAGAGAAACCATATTCATGTGATGTGTGTGGTTCTGCATTTTCAGAAAAATCAAATTTAAAAACTCACGTACGAACACACACTGGAGAGAAACCATATTCATGCGAAATGTGTGGTTCAGCATTTACACAGAGATCATCTTTAAAAAGCCACATGCAAACACCCACTGGAGAGAAACAATATTCATGTGATGTGTGCGGTTCAGCATTTTCACAGAAGCCATGTTTAAAAGTGCACATACAAACACATACTGGAGAGAAACAATATGAATGTCATGTTTGTGGTTCAGCATTTACACATAGAGCAAATTTCAAAAGCCACATGCAGGCACACACTGGAGTGAAACAATATTCGTGTGAAGTGTGTGGTTTAGCATTTACACGTAGAGCACATTTAAAAAGGCATATGCGGACACACACTGGAGAGAAACCATACTCATGTGAAGTGTGTGGTTCAGGATTTACAATAAGTTCAAATTTAAAAAGACACATACGGACACACACAGGTGAGAAACCATATTCATGTGAAGTGTGTAGTTTATCATTTTCACAGAGTTCAGATTTAAAAAATCATGTTCGGACACACACTGGAGAGAAACCATATTCATGTGAAGTGTGCAGTTTATCATTTTCACATAGTTCAGATTTAAAAAATCATGTCCGGCTACACACTGGAGAGAAACCATATTCATGTGAAGTGTGTGGCTCAGCATTCACTAGGCCAACAGATTTAAAAGTTCACATTCGTACACACACTGGAGAGAAACCATATTCATGTGAAATGTGTTTCTCAGCATTCACAAGGGCATCAGATTTAAAAAAACATATGCGGGTACACACTGGATAGAAACTATTCATATCAAGTGAGTCGCTTAGCATTTGAAGGAATTCCACAATTAAAATGGAAACGAGAGAAACAATTATACAAAAAGTTTAGTTCAATGTTTTCATGGTGTTCATTTAAAAATAGATCTGCTAACATAGGGAACAGTATTCATAGTCTTCTGACATGTGTGGATTGCTTCAATATTTGCAACAATTTGCAAAAGGATATCTTCATGGAATAAGGGAAAGATAAGAATAAAGACTATGAATTTAAAATATGATTGCTTCACCTACACATTGGAAATAGAAATTAGTCATAGTATTCACTATGCTGGGTGCATGGTTTGTCCCAGTAAAAATATCAGTAGTAATAGAAAAAGTAAAAAAGTGGAGTGTTTGAAAATTTTGCTCTGATGACAAAAACAGAAAAGAATTTGAAATCTTGTATCTCAGTTGACTTCTCTTCCAAGCATGCTTCAGCAATACTAGAGTTGCTTCACCTACAAATTGGAAATATTAAGATTTACCTTACA
>VCCN01004125.1:1327359-1337395 GCA_006491835.1 Architeuthis dux | reverse complement strand
ATGCTAGATACCATTTTTGGATATGTATTTCTCTAACTATTCTTCCTGTTTAAAGATAGTCAAATGAGATTACTGAATGGAAAAAAAGAAACATTTTATGAAAGTTTTCTTGTGTCCAAAGTAGCTCCATCATAATTACAGCTGGAAAGAATTGGAAATCTCTTCCACACGCATATATTTTGTCAACCTCTGATGAGAAGTACTTTAATTCTTTTAAGAAGGCAAATAAGTCAGATCAGAGGAACAGCCCTCAATGGCATATTGCAAACAAGCTTCGGCAACTGTGGCAGTCATTGATTTTCTCCAAAACATGATAAGATACAGTACTGAATGTGACAACAGTTATAAATGATGCACTGAAAGGAGGTGCAGTGATCAGGCACAATACTAACTGTTCAATTAAGATGCTCTATATCTGCCTTTTTTATTCAATGAAAACAGATATGTTCCAAATTTAAACTGTGGTTTACAGGCATTATTCACTGTGCTGGGTGCATGGTTTGTCCCAGGAGACAACCTGAAAGAGTGTAAACATATCACTACTGAGGGGAAAAGTTGGGCAAATGAAAAAAGAAAATGAAATTAATTTAAAATATTGTATCTTACCTTTTCTTCTATGCATGTTTCTGCAATACTTATATTGTCATTAAAAATAAGTTTCTATGCAAACATTAAACTGTTGAAAATTCAGACACTTGGGGTTATAAATGCTTATCACCCATAATTTGACTGCAAAATGTAAATGTTTTACTATTTCAACATATTTTGTTTTTTCTTTGCATCAAAATTGGTTTCCCTTTTTTAAATTTTCAGTTCTTTCAACCACAAATTTACATTCTAACTTTCAATCAAATTTTGTTTTTAAATATATTTCATGTTTTCTGATCAACTTCACAATTTGCATTCTTGTTTGTATTTACATTTTGAGGAGTTGTATTTGAAACTATGTAACATACCAAAATTTATAAAATTGAATAAAATCAAAATTTAATTTTTTGTAATGAACATAGCTTGTTACGTTTTTTGTAAAGAATGAGTCTTTGTTCCCTCTTCTATAAATAAAAATGCAAAGCTCATTGATGTCATTATACTTTCAAAATCATTGTGATACGCGTATGTATGTTGGGTTTTTACCTCATTCTAATGTCCGTGTCTGAAAATGATAAGGATTAAGGTGGGATACAATTGTCTTTGATGTTAATGAATGCACTGTCTGTCAGTAGCAAAGAGAAACTAACATTCTTCTTGTTTGAAACTATGTAATATTCTCAAGTTTATAAAATTGAATGATTTTCTTAATTTTAAGAGAAAACATTCCAGTAATAATTTTTATACAACAAAGATTTCTACATATTTTGTTTTATTTTGTTAGAAAAACAAATAAATGGCTGGTTTTGAGTATTCATAGCAGAATATGACTTGCATCCTTAGAATACACAAGTCTGATTATTATTTGACATCTTACCGTGCCCTTGTTTATTAGCTTGTGAAAAATCAACAATCAAAAGTTATTTTAAAATATTTATTTTATGATTAACAAATGATCCTAATTTTCAATGCATTATTTCAACATTCATGAAATATTAACGGAGAAAATGAATTTAACTTTTGACTCTGGTAAGAATCATCATAAAGAACATTGGATAAACTTGAAAATGCGAAACAAATGTATAGATAATAAATGTAATAATGAATAATCAGTATTAACAGGTTATGATTCAATTATAATTTAATTGTATAATCATAACAATGGATGATGAAATTACGCATTACGGCCATTATCTGCAATATTTTCTTTTTTCAGTTCCTCCTTAAAAAAGTCCATAATTATTGGATTGGATTAAATAATGTTAGCAAAATGAAGATAAATGATTATTAAAATGAATGCAGGACAAACATTTTAAAGAGTAAACGTGTGATTCTTTGTGTGTTTCTCTTAAAGAAAGTCCAAATTGAAACATGTCAAGAAAAGAAGCATTTTAACCCAAAGTGTTGACAATGTGAACATGGCTTTGCTTTCTTGGATTCTTATTTCATTTTATTGTATTTTAAAAAGTTGTTTTATTTTGTTAGAAAAACAAATAAATGGCTTTCCTTCTTTGGCATGATATATGGTGCAAATGGTATCAGTCTAGACCCAGAGAAGATCAACGACCTGAGAGACATGCCATTTTCAAATTACAAGAGAGAACTACAGGAATGTTTAGGTCTTCTTACCTACCTGGCCAACAAGGCATCCATCCTGCTAGACCTACTAAAGAAAGAAGAAACTTTTCTCTGAGAAGAACACCACAATCAATGCTTTGAGATTAGCCAGCACTCAACCCTTGCATACTTCGACACAACCGAGATGCCAAGCTTGCAAACCGATGCACACCTGAAAGGACTTGGAGCTGCACTGTCACATAATGACAGACTGATTGGTCATGCATCAAAATCTCTATCAGCTACGGAGGAACATTATGCTTAGAGAGGGAACTCCTGGCAATTGTGTTTGGGAATCAAAGTTTCCATATATATACCTCTATGGCGATCAATTCAGAGTACTCACCAGTCACAAGCCACTGGTTATGATATTATAGAAACCACTGACCAAATGCACTAGATTACACTAGCAGATACGCTAAGTCGTCTACCCAGTACCAGGAACAAGAATACAATTGACTTAGACGTTAAAGTTGATCTGGTGAGATTCAGCAGTTATTGTCTGAATGACTTACAAGAGGAAACCAGTAAAGTTCCTGTTCTCGAGCAATTATGTGAAGCCATAGTAATTGGATGGCCAGAATCCGTCAAGGAACTACCACATCAAATACGCTCCTACTGGCCTTACAGAGACGAACGCCCAGTTAACAACGGTATCATATTGAAAGGATCAAGAATTTTGATTCCAGTTACGCAACAAAAGATTATACTGGACCAGCTCCACTACAGCCATCAAGGCATTGAGAAGACATGTCTTCGGGCTAGAGAAGCAGTATATTGGAATGGTATCAACACTGACATCGAAAACATGATCATAGCCAAAAGAAACCTTGCAACCACACAAGATCCCTAGTCGAGCATGGGAAGTTGTTGTTTTGGTGATCATGCATATCTAATAATTGCTGATTATTACAGCAAATTTCCCATCATACACAAGATGGCAGGACAGTGTACAAGCAACATGGTCATATCAGCAACAAAACAAATATTCTCAGAATATGGTATTCCCACAAGGGTAATAAGTGACACTGGGCCATAGTACTCCAGTGAAGCATACAGAGAATTTGCTCGACAGTGGCAGTTCGACCACGTAACATCATCTCCAAGGTTTCCACAATCAAAGGTTTTTGTGGGGAGACAGATCCAAATTGTCAAGTAATTATTACATAAGGCAAAACAAGCTGATGCTGATCTTGCAATGCTATGCCTGCAAGCAACACCCATCAACCCAGCTGAATTGCGCAAACAATCGGATTATGAGATCTAACCTCATTGCGAAGATACCAACACCATGGTTCTCCAACCCCAATCATGTTCATGAAGAGTTAAAGTACCGCCAAGAACAGCAAAAAATATATCACGACAAAACAGCACATGATCTACCACCACTGGTACCAGGACAACCAGTGAGAATACTAGCCTAAAATGATCACTAGCAACCAGCTACTGTACTGACAAAATGTACAGAACCAAGATCCTATATCATAGAATCCCCAGATGGTTCATGCAAGAGATGCAATAGAGTTCATATACAAGATAGTGGAAAAGTCACACCTATACATGTCTGGTTCAAGGATACAATTGAAACAGTCACACCTAAACATGTTTGTTTCAAGGATCCTTTTACCTCAACGCACCAACTATCATTGTGTGAAGAAGGAGTAATTGGTGAAATCGACAGTCAGAGCACGGATACACATATCCCAAGTGCTATACTCAAATACACCAGCACGAACATTGTCCCAGACCAAAGAACTCCAATGTGTAAACCAATAACAACCAGAAGTGGCCAGGAAGTACACAAGCCATTAACATACACAACAAACGATGATTAGTTTTGCAATTCAGTTTTTATTATGCTACTTCTTTATGTTCAATTTTATTACACATCCACACTAACATATTAAAGTTTGCTTAACAAAAAACTCCCTAACTTACAGACTGTTTCACAGCAAAATAACTTTTCCTACACTAAGAAGACAATCCTCTGATGAACAACAACAAATGACAGTTATCTTTCAAATAGTTCTTCAGACGATTGAACTCCTTCTTGTTGTTTGTGTTGTTAACACAACCTTTCGGCCAATTTATTCTTCAGCCTTCTTCAGGTGTAATATTCGAATGTGATGGGTAAACAGAAGTTTTTTAATTTCAAAGGAGGTAACCCTTATAATGTAGGATTCGGGTGTTTCTTTGTCCTTGTCTTGTCGGGTTTGGGTCTGTTGAGCAGCAGAAGCTACATCAGGTTGAACTCTGCACTCCGCACAGAGTTGACAAATCTCAGACAGGCACTCAAAAGGAATGGTTACCCGCCCCATACTGTCGGCAGCAAGGGGAAGGGGGGAGCCGATAACATTAAGGTTCCAATGCTCCCTCCTCCCATAATACACATACCCTACCTAAAGGAATAGGGGAACGGATACAAAGAGTCTGCAACAATCACAGTATCAGAGTTGTGTTCAAACAAACACACATCCTCTGAGGCCTACTAAGCAAGGTGGGCTCATTTCACGACCCGAAACTTGTGAATAATGTAAATGTGGATTAATCTATATGGGAGAAACAGGCCGCCCCCTCAAAGTCACACTTGAGGAATACAAAAAAAGACATAATCAAGAGCGAGATAGAAAAATCTGCAATGGCTGACCACATCTGGATAGACTAAGGTGATCACTTTCCTCTCTGGGAGGAAATCCAGATTATTGACAGAGAATGCTGTTGGAAGCAGAGAGAAATCAATGAGGCAGCACCTATCAACATGTCAACTAAATGCATTAGTCAGACAAGTGCAGAGTTCAATCCAACATGGCTTCCACTGCTCAGCATACTCAAACCCAACAAGAACAAAAAACACAGAAGGTGTTCAATTGTCCGAAGAGCTATTTGAATGTTAATAACCCTTCTCAAAACTATGTAAAATATCTCGACAGTTACCTTGTTTGATCAGAAAGAAAAGAAAAAATTCATCTCAACATAGTTTCAACTTTAGATATTGTATGTAATCCTATTATCCAAGAACATTCATTTGAATTTTGTTTCAGAAAATCCATATGTAACTATGATCTTTTCATTGGTAAGCGGAGTGTAGTAATATCAATAAAACTACTTCTTATACACATGGACGCATGTGTGATCTGTAGCACATAATGCCTAATTACTTAGGCTTCCAGTAAACAAACATACCTGTACGTATATCCACAGTGAATAAAACTATATTAAACAACTACAGCCTTGTCATACATCTAATCTCTACAATATACAAAACTGATCATTTGGGAGAAAGGTGTGTAACGGACACATATGTATTTTGCACTCACACACTCTGGTCAACAAGTGAAACCACTTGACACACAAATTTTCCTTAAGAGCACCCAGGTTTTTATTCCGAGAACTAAAGTTATCTATTCACCCGTGCTTTTAGATAACCAGCTTTTCAGTACATGGAAACAAACCACTTGACTCAAAACACAATACCCTTTGTAGTCAGAAAAAACCTTGTACCTTTGTTATATGCCATTTCATCTTGGAATTTTGACGATATCCATTCCAACACACCACATTTCGATTAGCCATACATCCACCACTCACCTCTCCCTATAAGAAGACAGACTTCTTTGTTCTGTCAGATTTGTCGCCTGACAAATCCATGACGGTTCCACCCTTTCCACAGAGATGTGCCTCTCACCTCTGATTATGTACATGAGTATTTATACATACACACACACTCTCTTCCTTAACATCTTAAACAAACTAAGGATACAAACTCTTTAAATGCATTCTTTCTTCTCCTTCTCAACAGCTGAGAAATACTTTATTGTTATATCTTCTGTAATAAATATACTTTATTCTCATTGCTTATTACCATGTGCAACCTATGCATTTTCCTTCCTTTTACTACTGCAGGCACAGACAGAAAGAAAGATCTTTCTTACGCATTTCGTTAACATTACCCTTTCTTTCTCTAGTATCATCAGCACGTAAGCTTACTTACAGCAGTCTGACCCTTAAAGGCTTTCCACTATTACTACCGCTTCTACTATTAGTTTATCGTCAATACTATGGCCATCTAGAAATTACTACACTCTTATCATTATTATTGTTTATACCATTAACTTTCTATGGAGTTAGTTATTTAATAATGGAGTCAGATATATTAATAATAAGTCCCCCTTTACATCTACATTATCATTTATCCACAGGTTAAACTGCTTTGATTTCCAAAATCAAAATTAAAATTTGACCCCAAATTTTACACCACAAATTGAGTTTCTAGTTGGCGAGAAAAGGAAAATTAAAAAGTCCCAAATGTAGGCAGACATATCTTGTGAAAAGAAAACCGTTAAAATAGTATAAAATTTAATTTTATCGTCGGAATGTGTGTGGCATCAGTAAGAAGAAAGATTGGGGGGAAAAAATCTTAGATAAAAATTATTTGTGTACACCTTATAGAACCGGAGATACTTTGAAAACAAATAGTGCAAAAAGCTGTAGCGGTGTGATAACAAAAGACTACATATAATGATTTTTGCATTCGAAAATCTTCCAAAGTTTTCATGAGTAAAACACATAGATTCTAAAATTTTACAAAAAATCGAATATTCATTGGATTTTGATAAGATTTTCGTACTTATATGATAGAGGACGAATTCTTTTTAAAGGAAACTTTTTTTTATGTGATGAATCCCCCCACCCCTCATTAATTCATTTGAAGATTTCTTTAATTTATAATAGCTGTTAAATAATAATTTTTGCACACATATATAAAGATAGGTCCATGGCAAAATAAATTCTGTTTACATTTTTGAAAAAGCAGCTCCAGGAAATCGGCACCAAAGCATTATTTAGGAATTAAAAAAATTGAAAACTAAAGTAAAATATTGCTCTTCTTGGCAAGTTTTTATCTTTATTTACTAACTCATATTTTATGGCTATTTTCCGTAAAAAGAAAAAAATATTAACATTAAAAAACTTTTTATTTCGATTCTTTAAGATTTTTTCTTATCGATCGAAATGTATGTCATTTTAACGAACAAAAGGTAAATTATCAAATAAAATAATTTTTTTTTTAAATTACTGTACCGGGTAATTTTTCATATATTTTTTTATTGTTTTTTTGTTATTTTTAATTGGACAATATTTTTTTATGGATGGCCGTAAAGTAAAAAGTTTTGCCAATGAAGTGACTTCCCGTCATTATAGAAACTGACTCGACCCGAGTTTTTTCCCCTGTTTTTCAAAAACGCTTAAAGCCCTACATACATGTCTGCTATTGTTGACATAGTCTGTCGATCACTGATCGATAACCGATCACCGATTATACCAACCCCTACAAAGCTATACTTCATTGATTTTTTTATGCAGCAAGTGGCGATTTTTACCACATTTCAATTGAGTAATGATGAAACTAACTTTTGCAATTGCAAATAAAATTATATTCATGTGAGTGTAAATTATTTTTAGTAGATTTTTTAATTACAGAAACTCAATTTTTTTTAAATTTAAAAATGATTGATTTATCGATTAAAAACTAAACATTTATTCTAAAACTTCAATTCTACGTTATAATTAATGAAAATTTGTTTTTCTTTTTTTACAATAATTTGGACTTTCCTCACTTTCTAACAAGAACAAGAAAAAACTTGAGAACACATTTTTAAAATTTTAATTACGTTTAAAATAGGGTGTCGACAATTTAAAAAGTTCCGTGGGTATGTCTACTACTAAGACACTATATTCTCAAAGGTCATCAATATTGTTTTAAAATAATCTTTATTCTGGTATATCGGACATACGAAATTTAACTACCAAGTTTCTTATTAGTTTAATCCCACCCCAACTAAACTAAAGCTGGCTTTAAAAAAAAGCCTATTTCAAGTATATTTATTCATGTTTTTTGTTTGTTTCTTTTTAATCAAAATATGTTTGAAAATAAGGAGGACGTTTAAACTAAGACACTCTTCTTATTCTGGATTTCACGCCTGTATCACCGGTCATCCTTTTTCAAGGGACGAAATTATGTTCATCACCGTTTAATGATTTTCTCTCATTTTTGCTTTCTCATCAGATGAAACATTTTCTCCAAGATATTTCGACGTTTACACCATCGCAGTTTTTTTTTCTGTCTTTGTGCCATTCTTTTCAACTTTAACATTATTGTTATTTTGAATTGAATGAATAATTACAAAGATTAAGTGAGAAATTCATCCTAAAAAGCTGAGACCAAATTCGGATGGAACTTGAAAACAGGCAACTATTACTACATCTTTGACTTTTTCTCTTTTTGTTTAGTCTTTACAGTTGCAGACATCAGGCAATCTTTGGATAATTTTATGAATTTAGTTGTTAAGCATGATTTAAAAAAATAAAATTGTTTAATTCATAATAATAAAATAATTCGAACGTTTTTTTTCAATCTACTTCTTTCCATCTTTGATGTTGACACAACGTTTCGGACGAATCATTCTACGGCCTTCTTCAGGTTTAATATAGTAACCGTAAGGAAAGAGACTCACTTCTATCGGTCCCCCCCCACCCCGTGACTCGCTTTCCTTACGGATATTACATATTACACCTGAAGAAGACCGTAAAATGATTCGGCCGAAACGTTGTGTCAACATCAAAGATGGGAAGAAGAGATTGGGTTGTCCGAAAAAATGTTTGAATGTCAATGACACTTCTTAAAGTTATTAATAATAATAAAATAATATTTTTGAATAAAATATGTAATATTTTAATTTAGATTCTTCAAGGCTCGCTTTCGTCAAATGTCCGTGACCCAACCAGCACGCAAACGTAGGTACGGGTCATTTAAGGGAAAGAAGCTTTGATTAGAAGTTTGTTATTGATGAAAACAATGTGTCAGTAAAAGTAATAATAACAAATAAATGGTAATTAGTAATATTAAAGAATATAGTAATAAAGCAATAGTAAAAGCAATCAATAAATAAAGCAAGACTTAGTTATCATCGAAGTAAAGTAATAACAAATTATCATGGATCCTTGATATATAACTCTACTAAGTCATTGTTATATTTTATTTAAAAACAGCTAGAAAAATGAAGATATTATCTTATATTAAATAACATGCAAAAATAATGTGTACACTGTTGAAACAAAAGATAACTTCACTTAAATAATGATTCTTGTACATTGTTAAAGGGTCAGGTTCATCTTGCACTTTCAAGAACTCGGTTTTCCCAGATGTTGATTGGCTGACTTTTCATTTCTTTTCATTCTTCACATTCCCGACCCTTCATTCACTGGAAGATAATTTCAATCACTGAACAGGCCTTTTTTGTTCATACTTTATTATTTACAAAAAACACTGGTTAACTTTTTTTTCTAAAATTAGTGTGAGGGTGTGTTAATGTTTACAATTTATGAAAAAAAAGTGCTAAGAGCCATTAAACTCAGGGATCACTCTCAGTTCAAACTTGTCCGTCATCCCTAGATATGCCGAAATAGCTTGTAGTAAAAAGGTCTCTTTGAAACAGGAGAACTGCAAGGCACACAGACTCTATCACGCGACACTTCTTCAGAGTGAACTTCTCCCAGCATGATACCGACATACAAACTCTTTTCTCTCAAATCACTATACACCAACGTCGTTCTCTGACCACAGTCAAAACCGAAATCAGCCCACTCCTCACAATTGGCTGTATGCGAAGTGGCTGCTCCAGCAAAACATGAGCGGGAAGCCCGGATGTTCCAACAGTGCCACCGCACAAAATCTCAACGGCTGTGGCTGGGCAGAAGTCCCCGGTTCAAGCTTGTGGTCGGCACTGTTGTTATAAAAAGCATCTATTGTAAATGTGGTATTTATTTACGATAA
>VCCN01004125.1:1309951-1326823 GCA_006491835.1 Architeuthis dux | reverse complement strand
ATGAAGTTTTTTGGTATTCCACTAGACATCTAAAAACGTATTTCTAACAAATCTTTTTTAAATATCTGAATTCAGATGAACTAACATTGATTAATTACCTTTTTGATGAATATGTTGAACTTTATAATACCACAATTGGTCAGGAGAGGGTTAACTTCATGAATTAATTCCACAAAGACACAGCAGAAAAGTTTGAGCATTTCGGATTTTACAAGACAGGACAATTCAAGTTGAGAAATCGAAAGAAAACTTTTCTTAGCAAATAATTTTTTTTTATAGTTAGAATTAAGAAGGTAATAGAGCTAAAAATGCTGGAATCTGAAAGATAAGTTTTGTATACCAATTTTTGGATTTACTTAAGTTGTTTGGACAGGCCAAATTGATGGATGATGCTGGCCTTATCTAAGCCATAGCGAAAGTTTGTTTGGGAAGAGAAGAGATATAGCTTGAACTTTTTACAGTAAATTTCCAATCGAAGGGGTCATCTGGAATAAAAAGTCAGACCACACAAATCACTCCTTGATCAGTTAAATAAAAATTAAATGATAAATCAAGTTGACAGTCAAAACAAATCATCGTCTGCCAAGATTCCTAGTGACACTTCAGTTAGAGATGAATAAATTTTTTAAAAGAATAAAACAATGCATTATCTCCAGGCTAATGAAAGAATCCAGATGGTCAGTCTATGTAAACACTCAGACCACAGTGAGAAATCTTTCGTGGAGATAAATTAAACCATGAAATGATAAAAGTTACAATATGCAGAAATTGGTCAGTCTATAAGGGCACTTGAGATAGGAAAGTTAATGAGTTCCGTGTTTTTTTTGTTTTGGAATATCAACAGAAGTTTTAGTCACATAAACAAACCTAGAAAGTGCAATGGTCCCAATGGAGCTATGTGCGATAAGCCCATCTGATTTGTCAGTCATGTGATGTAAAGAAATGGAAACACCATTTTTGTAATGGTGTGAGGTCCTCAGCTGATCAAATTTTGTGCTGGGAGTAAAAGGAGCAGTTTTGTCGATTCTCCAGAATTGCATAGGGTTTAAATGAATTACTCAGACTGGACATTAATTTACAAACCCCATGTTCAAAAATCCTTGATAAATAGACCTGAAAATTGGCCCATTAGGCAGTTTCGCCAGTGGGTTGCAACTCAACACTACACGGACGTGCTGCCTCTATGCACCTCCCCTGTGACGACCAAACTTAGAATAATCCGGCTTGAAGTTGATCAATTCCCTGACAAAGTCTGTAGCTGATGTGACATGGGTGACCAAAGTTCCCTGTCTAAAGCTAAGCTTAGGTTGCAGGGAGAAAAAGTTTTTGTTTAATAAAAAAATTGGTTTTACAAGTGGGGTATATAAGGTATTATGGATTGAAAGTACCAAAAATTCGACTTAACCATTTTTTTGTTTTGATGTAGTTATCCTTGTTTTGAATAAATAAAATAAAATAAAATTTTGATTAAATTATGGTCATGTGATGCCAGACTTTTCTCCAGTTATTGAGAGTCGAGTTATAGCGACTTGAGTATAAAACGTCTCGATCCACAATTAAAAATACAAATTGAGTTCAACTTACAGTTCAATCGACGATAATTTGATTGGATTGTAAGGTGAGTTAAGCTCAGCTTAAGGGCAGCCCTGTCTTTCTTGCCACTACACATGGGTAGAGCATTTGCTGAAATCGCCTGACCGGTGGTGATTCTTAAGTCAACAGGAAGGGTTAACTTGAATCTGTAACTCTGTCATCAATAAACCTTTTTGTTCCTGTTAGACAAAATTTTGTTCCGCCATTATCTCATCATTTGGAACTTCCTTGTTCCTGTGTTTGAGACCAGCAGTGCCGTGAAGATTTTTCAATCAAAGCCTTCATCAGCTGACCTTTGTGGATCTTCAGTGTCGGCTGCATTGGAAGTGACCAAACTACTTTAAGCTGAATTTCATTCTTTCTTTTTTTTAAAGATCTGTAAGAATTTGATGTTTTTTTTCTTTTTTATTAAACAATTTTTCTCTCTTTTCCCAGAATTCAAATACGTATGCAAACATGCAAACCTACACTGGAGCAAAACCTTATTCCTGTGAGGTGTGTGGATCATCATTTTCACAGGATACACATTTGAAATTACATATTCAAAAACACAGTGGAAAGAAACCATTTACTTGTGAAGTATGTGGATCTGCATTTTCAACGAGAGGAATTTTAAAAAGACACATGCTGACACACTCAGGGGAGAAACCATTTACTTGTGAAGTGTGTGGATCTGCATTTTCAAGGGAATCACATTTGAAATTACACATGCGAACACACACTGGAGAGAAACCATTTAGTTGTGAAGTATGTGGATCTGCATTTTCAAGTAGTTCTAATTTAAAAAGACACATGCAAACACACTCAGGAGAGAAACCTTTTACTTGTGAAGTGTGTGAATCTGCATTTTCAAGGGAATCACATTTGAAATTACACGTGCGAATACACACTGGAGAGAAACCATTTAGTTGTGAAGTATGTGGATCTACATTTTCAAGGAAATCTATTTTAACCATACATATGCAATCACACACTGGAGAGAAACCATTTATTTGTGAAGTATGTGGATCCGCATTTTCACAGAAAACAAGTTTAAACATACATATGCGAACCCACACTGGAGATGAACCATTTACTTGTGAAGTGTGTGGATCTGCGTTTTCAATGAAATCAACTTTAAAAGAACATGTGCGAACACACACTGGAGAAAAACCATATTCTTGTGAAATATGCACATCAGCATTTTCTCAAAGTTCAAATTTAAAGAAACATATGCAAACTCATACTGGAGAACAAACATTTTCTTGTAAAATATGTGGATCAGCATTTTCCAATAGTTTACAGTTAAAAAAACACATGCAAACACACTGAAGAGAAACTCTTTACTTTTACAATCAGTGCGTATTGGCATTTTAAAAGAAATCAAAATTAAAAAATACATATGCAAACACACTGCAGTGAAATATGATGCAGATCAGCATTTACTCTCAATTCACATTTAAAATTACACATGCAATCATATACTGGAGAGAAACCATATTCTTGTGAAGAATGTTGTTCTGCATTTACAAGGATATCAGATTGAAAAGTAGTATCGACCATAGACTTTTGGCAAAAAGGTACATGTGTCGATAAAAATGTCTGAAACTTGTAACTGTCAATTTTGTTGTAATAATCTTTGTGTCAGTAAGTAATAAAGTAAACGATATGATAATTCTTGTGAGATTGGTACCTGTGAATTTAAATTACATATACTTCATAAATTTTGTACCATTAGAAAAAGAATTGGTGAAAATTCTGTTACAAAAAATTATTTTTGTCCAGTATATATAAACAGGGATATATAATAACTAGGTACTCTCACAGATTTTTGACAACAAAACCATGTGTGTCAATAAAAACACCAAAAACTTGTGAACTATCGATTTTGTCTTAATAGTCTTCCCGTTTTTTGCAAGAAAAAAATTATCATCTAAAAATTATTTGTGTAAACAATATAAACCCAGAGATAATCATGGTTGAAACTGGTTAAACATGAAAATTTGCATTAGGAAAGTTTAGCCCAATTTACACACATGTTTTAAAATTTCACCAAAAGTATATTAATGAGCCGATTTCAATAAAATTTTCGGTATGTATTCAATTTTGAATGATTTTTTTTGACATTTCTAAAAAGATAAACCCTCCCCCCCCGAGAAATCTGATGCTACAGACAATCTTTTTAAATTGGCCCTGAATTAGAAAATAAGAAATGCAATAAAACTAAAATATTTTCTATTTGGAAAGTCTTTTTTGCTGTTTTTAATTTTATCATTAAATAATCAATGTTTATGCTACTTGGATGCTTCTGAAACATTGTTATTCAGATAGAATGGTGTTTTACTAATCGATATATATAAAGTATTACAAATTTTGATGAAACTATTTTTTAAAAAAGAATTTTGTTTATTTTTTGTTTAATTACATACCATACATTTCATCAAACCCCTTTTCTTGTAAAACATGTGTTAGCTTGTTACATATGAAATATTCTTTTTAATAAGATGAAGGATGGTATAAACAACAAAAAACTAAATATTTAATCAAAATATGAATGACCTTTTTGCAACGATCCTCTAATGATAATATACATTCTCTATGAAATTCTTAGATTTAGTCAAGGATCGTTGCAAAAAGGTCATCCTCCATATCCTCTTTTGAAGTATTTTGAACTTCATAATCAAAAGAAAAGATTCAATAATAGGGAAGCCATAATTCATGCTTTGACTGAATTTGTGAGTCAAAGTCAAAGCATGAATTATGGCTTCCCTATTATTGAATCTTTTCTTTTGATTATGAAGTTCAAAATACTTCAAAAGAGGAATATGGAGGATGCCGCAAGAATTCATATCCCAATTCTCTAAACTTAGACACAGTCAGCTGAAAGGTGTGTGATCTGGTAATGTCATGGAGCATTTCATCCAGTTCATGTGGGTCCCATCTTTCCAACTTTTTAACCTTTCATATTGTCTTGATATGGTCGCTTTTGAGGTCCCAAAGAAAATGCTCAAATGTGGGTATTTGGTCACTGGTGACAATAATTCTTTATCATTAAAAACAGGTATCCATATTTCTTTGCATTCTAAGTTTAAAAGATGTGCATGTACCCAGCCATTTTGAATACCTCAAGAATCAGTAGTGAGACATCATTGAATGAGGTTGTGTACTTTATGACTGTTCCAATGACCAATCGATTCATTCTTCACGTTTAAATTTTCTGTTGAAATCCACGCAGAGACTTGCCCTACTTCAGCTCTAAATTCTAAAGAATTATTGCTATACAGGTTTCATCAAACTATTGTCAAACAAATGTTCAGTATTTTCTATTTTGTTTCATTTTATGTTTAGAAAGTGTCTGACAAAATGCTGGGTCTTTTTAGTTAGTCCCTGATATAAAATTGAAAACCCTAACCCTAACACCAGAGAGGACGAACAGAATAAAGTGATAAGGAGAGATTGTCCTTGTGCCTTGATAAAATTTGATCATTTTAGTCTGAAAATGTTTCTCAGGATTGCGCAACTTTTTACAAACAAAAGAAGAAAAAAAATCAAAATTTTTAGCCTCTAAAGTTATTTCGTTTTGCTCCCAAAAGCTATTTTAATCCAATGATCTTGAGGGTCAGGACCACTTATCGTATCATGTTTTTTTTTTCTTGGCTCAGAAGAACACAAAAGATTCTGTATTAGTTGCTTCAAAGTTTGGATCTCATGAGGTCCATACCAGCAATGGCACGTAACAAAAAATGTAAAAAACATAACATTCAAGTGATAGAGCTGTTTTGCTAGTTGATTTCTTTGACAAAATATAAAAAGCTGTCACAGAAATAAAGATATGAATGTCCCCTTTTTTATTCTGAAGTCTTACTTTGCCATCCTTCTTCCAGTAGGCAGAATAGCCATGGCTTCCAACAATCAAAATTCATATTGTCAAATGCAGCTGACATTGTTTGCACGAAAGAATAAGCCACCAAAAGGGTAATTAGAACAGATGAATCAACAAGAGAAACAACTATCAACACTTGTGAAGAGTAGACTCTTCTTTCTTTGGTACTTATGGAACTTTGTCAATATCATCAAAATGGTTCAGCTTGCCACATTCATTTACATAAGTTCTCAAGTTTTATCTAAGAGGTCACTACACTATGTTTTAACCAAAGTGGATAAAGAAGAGAAGAATTCAAAAATTGATATTATCTTGGCTCAGTAGAACACAAAAGATTCTTCATTAGTTGCTTCCAAGTTTTAATCTCATGAGGTCCGTACCAGCAATGGCACATAACAAAAAATATAAAAAACCATAACTTTCAACTCACCCTATACTGTAGAGGTGAAGCAATATTTTATATATTTTGAAATTTTTTCTTAACATAAACAAAAAATTATTTACACAAATAGGCATATCAAAAAAAGATATTTAGTTTATTCTTAACATATACACTGGATTTTGCTTCGTTTATTATGACTAATGCACAGTTTTTGAGGACCAAGCAGCAGTGCTACTGAATTAACTTTTTATTTTAATAAAATGGGATAGAATTACTAAAAATATATTATTTAGTTCTCAAAACAACTATCTTTCAAATATATTTAGCTAGTGACTCAAGTTAAAAGTGAAATTTCAAAAAGAAAGAAAAGGGGACTTATCTGGATGTGGTTTTTATGAGAGTTGACCCCTTGAATTCAAGAAACTGCAGTGTTTTATGTATAACAAGAAAATTGAGTTTTTCAGTAAATCAGACCATCTGGTTATTGGCTCCAAAATCGTTGGTCCCGATGCAGTCCTATTAAGCAGAATCCATTGTATAAAAAGATTCTTTACACAAATAGGCATAAATATATAAATATTAAAATTAAAATATATCAACAGAAAACACTATGTTTATGAAAAAGACCTAATACACATATCTGAGTAATAAAGAAAGAAAAGTTGTATTCTGTTCATGATTTTAAATTAACTATTCTAAAAAAATTAAATTGTCTTTACAAATAAAGGAAGATGGTGGTTTGTTATCCTTTTCCATACATAATACCATACTATAATATATGAGTTAAACAAGCAAATCTTAAGACAAAATATTCAAACATTTTTAGTAGAGTGTTTTGCATTCATCTTTAAAGAATTATGTTTCAACTAAATGTTTATATATACTTCATGAATAGTCTAAAAATATCAAATCACTTCAAATATGTATTTACATATTTTTTGTTTAATTTTGTATTTGCAGGACTCATTTCACAGCAAAACATCAAGACAATAAGTCCATTGTGTCACAGTACTATTTTTCTCCAATACACATTTCAAAGACTCTTTTCAAATGGAAAATCAATGCCAAGGCAAATTTACATACACTAATCTTGCTCTCCAGTGTGCCAGATTACATGTTTCTAAATATGAACTCTGTGAAAATGCAGTCACACAATTTAAAAGGAAATTCTTTTTCAACAATGTCTATCTGCATGTCTTGAATAAGAACTTTTGTTAAACGACACTCTGTACATTAATATGGTTTATCTACAGTGTGTTCTTGCCAATGTTGTTTTTTATCAACACTCAAAAATACAAATCAGCAAATTTCCCAAGAATATATTTTCCTGATTCTTATATTCAACACAGAATTTCCAACGCTGAATTTTTGAAGCAGAGTCTTCCAACTTGTTAGGATTGAATCCATTTTTGTTGATTTATTATTTAACGATTATTTCTGCTGCCCAAAGTCAAGAAAAGAAAAAATGGATTACCGCCCTTATCAGATGGAAATATTTTCCTACCAGAAAACTAGAATAAATTTGCCTCCTCAAAGAAAAATATGACACAAGGTAATTTTATATGGGGGGATCCATACGCTTTTGCATTTAACAATCAAGTAAGCACATTAAGAAGAAAATAAAGCTACAGACACAAACACATTTTATTGGATAGGATATATCTAATGAATCATTCCTCACTAAGCTTAGCATAGTATGGTACAAAGCCATAAATGTAGAGAATTCAGTAAAGATTGGATTCAGTTCAGTAGTAAGGTTGTGCGATAATAGTTTGTTACCCTTTGCTCCATGGCCAGAGGTATTTGCTTTCCTCAACTGCTTTGATTTTATTCAACAGAAGTTACTTCGTTGAGTAAACAAAATTCAAAATGGCAACTCAAAGAATTTTACAGACTTCAAAGAAATGTATACTTTGAGGAGGTTAGAATGGAACCAATTTAGTGACTTAGCTCCACTTTCTAGCCAGAAATATGTGTACATGAATTTCCTCCCTTGTATCATGGGTATTTTCTTCCTGTTTGGAAAACAACAAAAACATTCATTGTGGCTTTTAAGAAAAGAACTATCATGTTTGACTCTGGAATTATAGTTTAATATTTTGTTGTTTTTCCTTTCTTTGAATCAGATGTAAAGTTGCCAGAGTTTAATGAAATTCTCAATACATATCTACACATTTTATGTAAATGCTGTTGCAATGGATATTGTAAAGATATTGTCAAAGTCCATTCATAGAGTCAAAACCTTCAATCTAAGCAACATCAAAAAAAGAAAGTATTAGTTTTTGCCAAGAGGTTTTCACTGTTCTCTCATCCTGAAATGAAGATCCTATTTTTTTAAATGGAATCAGCCATGAAAAATTAAGTTTCATGACGTTCAGGTTCATTTTAAACTAAGATTCTTTTCTAATTTAAAAAAAACATGGTACTTTGGTACTTTCTGAAAATTCCCATCTACCTTTTCTTTTGAAAATCTAAGTCTTGTAGAAATGCAGGTCCACACATATTGTAAAAATAATATTCATCACAAAAGTAGCTTCACAAGCACATTTTATTAGCTAAATATACTAAAATGCCTTTTACAATCAGAGTATATGTCCATTATTTTGGAACTTTTGGAAAATTAAACGGGCGCACCCTGAAAGCATTTTGAAATGAGACACACACAAAATATTTTTTTATAATCAATTAATATTTAGGGTATGTTCAGTGACCTTGAATTTAAGTAAAGCAAAAGAATTGATAATGAATGGGAGACAGTTGCAAAATAAGGACCACCCTATATCCATGTGTTATTTTATGGAGTAAACACAAAACAAGTATATGGTTTTTTGACAATGTGAGATTTTTAATCTCTTTGGTGTGTGTGCATTTGTCTTCTCAAACTGGATTTCATTGATAAACATTTTTAGAATCTAATTTTCACAAAAGGCTGAGTTGACTAATTGTGATTAATGGTGTCAATTTATATAGTAACTGAATTGACAGATATTTTAATTTTTATAAATTTATATAAAACTTTTGTTTACATTCCCATGACATAATGAAAGATTATACATATAATAGCCCTATTCTGTTAGTAACACATGTGGGGAAGTGATGGAGTAGCAGTAAATTCAGTGGGCAGTGATAGGAGAGGCTAAAAGAACTTTGCCTCCATATACCAGTTAAAATGCAGTCAGTGTTAAAATACAATTGTGATTATTATTTCATGTTTTCCACTACTGCTAGAATTTGATATGTCATTAGTGTGAATGTATTGATTTGTTTAATAAATCTTAACCATGGTATCACAGGTTACATAAACATATGGGCACTCTCAGAAAAAGACGTGTAAAAAAACATTCTATTTTTCTAAATATACATATATTATATATATAACATAGCAAAGAATTAATGATGATTAACATTCCCAAAAACACAACAGTCATATCAAATAAGTTGGTTTAGCAATTTCAAAAGAGATTATTTTCAATTTAATCAACTCTATTATAAGTTGCCAATGAAGACCAGACCTACCAAGTCTCTCGCATTTCGTGATATAATAGCTGTTTTAGAGCTTCTAGAGAAACAGAAAACATTCTTGGCCTTCCCAAGCATGGGTGGGGGTGACATCTTTTAGGACATATATATTCAGTGGCATAGCAAGGGTTCTCAGCATCTGGGGGCAAAGATAATTTTGGTGCCCCCACCGCTAAAATGTTTTGATTATTTATTTTGTGCCTCATTACCTACTTATTGACAATAACCTAAATAATTAAATACCATCTTAAAACGAATTGCAAAATGTAAGTATTGTCTTTGAAGTTGTAATATACTTTTGTTTACTCACAGAGGATTTCTAAGTGATTTCATACTTTACGTTTTTGACTAAAATTCTGCCATTTTTTAGGTGTCAATTGATGCAACATCGGAGATACAAACTCAATTTTTTACAATTTTAATTCAATTTTACAAGAGTACTTTTTATGCAAGGTGCCTGAGGAGAAACTTCCAAAACTTGCTTAAATGTTTCGAAACTCCTGGGACAAATATAACACAAGGTTTCTATGACTCCTGGGATATATAAACTGAAGTGCTGAAAATTTAGAGATTGCCATACGCTCCCTCACTTGTAGAAATGGAATCAGCCAGAGGACATGAGTGATGTAATAGGTAAAGAGGTGATGCAGCTGTGGCAGCCATAATTTGAAACCGTTTAACCACAGATTGTTGATGCCAGAAAGATGGAGTGGCAACTGCTCTAGGTTTTTCTTAACAGCAGAAATGTTATACCAGGAATATGTAAATTCCAGACAGATAACAAAAATGCGAGCGGTGATGCAAGAATAGGACTGCCAAGAATGGTAACTACCCAATGAAGGGGAACATTGCATCACATCCCAATTTAACGCTGGTGCCACTCAACATATAAGTCAATGCACCATACAGCGTACACTGCATTTCATAGTTGTCGACCACAGCATCGGCTGCTCTGCCTCACCTGAGCCAGACAACATCAGCATTGAACCGTGGAAGACTGGCACCTTGTTGCCTGGTCAGACAAGTCACGTTTCTAACTCTTTCGGGTAGACAGTCGAGTTTGTGTGTGGAGGAAACCACATGAGGCTATGGATCCAGCCTTGATCCTGTGCCAGCTGGTGGTGGCTCCATAATCGTGTGGAGTATGTTTTGTTGGTGTTTCTAAGGACCGCTAGTGAAACTGGAATCTGTCTTGACAGAAGGGGGTGACATACACAGATGATGTTGTATGACCATATGCACCACTTTATGCTCGCCATGTTTCCCCGAAGGTGATGGTTTGTTTCAGTAAGACAACACAATTCCCTATTGTGTGGGGGTCATTGGCTCTAGGAACTCAGAAGACTTCCAAGTACTCAATTGGCCCCCTTGTCCCCTAGAGCATACATGGTTCATATACAAATCTCACTAAATTCGCTGCAGTAACACACAAAAAACACAATTCAGTTATGGATAGCCCTTGAACATGCTTGGATAGATATACCCACGCAGTGAATCTTACACCTTGTAGCCACAGGAGGAGCTACACGTTATTAGGTAGTTCATGTCCCATAGATCTCTTTTAAAAGTCTACTGGGACATGTCACAAAAAAAGTAAATGCGATTCTTACAACCGCAGACAATGACATCATCATAGTATGAAACCTACACAGAAATTAGTTTACATTACATGACTGCACAGGAAAAACGTTTAGGTAAAGTGATCTGATAATTCTATGTTTTTCTTCCCAACATAGTAAATTGTCACTAATTCTTCATATATTATAGATTTATAACTTTTATCTTATATTTCATTTCAACATCTGAGACATTTTGAATGGGGTCATATTGTCCCAATAGTTGTTTTTGCTTATAGCCTAGGCACCTATAGGTCTTATATAAATTTTTCCTAAATTAGACACCTTTAGACAAAAATGTATTATTTCCCTTATACATAGCCAGCCAGATAGAATCCTTTAAACTAGAGAAACCTTTTGGTTGGCGGTTTCTAATGAACATTTTTATTCTTACATTGCTTCTTGTTTTATTATATAGAGACAGGGGCAACATTTTTCATGAATTCGGCTTGGTGAGATCAAAGGGTTGACTGAGTTGGAGGTGGGGGTAGTGAAATCGAGAGAGACGACCGTACAACACAAGAGTGAGGGGACATGGAAGGAGGGTGGAGGCAGTCGTGTTGGTTCTTTCTTTCCTAGGAAAGAAATGGAAGATAGGCTTAGGCTTCTTTAGCTGTAGGAGAGGGGAATAGAGTAAACAGTGAGGTAGACTATACAGTGTTTATAACTAATGTATACACTTTCATTTTCATTTCCCAGAGACGATGCACATTTTTTATTTTCGAATATTTTTCTGTGTTCCAGTGAATAATACATTATTTTAGATGAAACAAAAACATATCAGCCTTATATATCAGCATCGGCCAAAAACATTACAAGTAATAACAAAATATTTTGCATAAATATTTGTTTGAAGAAAGCATCACATAAACCTTGAAGGACTTTATAAGGGCTGTACCAGGAACTGTGCCTTATATCCACAGCATAGGAAAGGGACACCTCATTAGTCAGACTCATTCAATTAATAAAAACAGGGAATTAACTATAATGAAGCATCTTGGCCCCCAGAACTGCTATAATAGTAACTTCAAATTAATCAAGAAAGAATCTATCGAGAATATACCAGCAAAAATGTTTTCATCATATCAGTATCTTCATTCAACATTTTTACTTTTCTTGTTACTGGATAAAAAAAAAGAACAGTCTAAATAATTGCAAAAGAAAATTTACATATTCAAAATACAGTCCTTTCTTGTTGAGATTAAAGTGAGTATTAAATACTTCAAAAGATCTATAATGTTCTTGTAACATGTTTTCCATGTGTGTTTTTAAAATTCATCCACACACATTAATAGTTTCTCTTTTTAGTGTGTGATTTTATGTTTTGTTCGTAAATGAGAACTCTTTCTAAAAGACCATCCACACACTGCATAAGAATATGGTTGTTCTTCAGAGTGTGCTCACAAGTGATCTTTTAAAATGCTGTTCAACTCCACAGAAATAGGTATTTTCTCAGGTTGTCTTCGTATGTGTATTTAAGCAGGACCTCCTTGAAAATACAAAACCACACACTTTATTAAAAATGATTGCGTGTTTGCATGACTTTTTAAATTTGAATCCTGTGCAAAATCTAATCCACATAATTTGTATGATTACAGTTGTTCTTTGTGTATTTGCATGTGTACTATCATGCGAATTAGAATGAAAATAGTTCTTTACAAGAACATGATTTCATCTCAGTGTGTTTACATTTGACTTTTCAAATTTTGTTTCATTACAGTGTGTTTGCATGTGTTTTGTTTTTAAATTGAAGAATCAGAATTTTACACAAATAGAGTTTTTCTCCAGTGCCGGTTTGCATGTGTCTCTTCAAAGCTGAACAGTGCGAAAATACTGATCAACACACTTAAGAAACAACTTTATATCCAGTGTGTGTTTGGATGTGTTTATTTAAAACTGCACTTTAAAAAAAAGCTGATCCACACACTTGAAAAGACAAATGTTTCTCTCCAGTGTGTTTGCATGTTTTTTTAAGCTGATCTATCTGAAAATGCTTGCCAAGAGAAGGGTTTCTCTCTAGTGTGTGTTCGCATGTGTATCTTCAGAGTTGAACTAATTGAAAATGCAGATCCACACACTTGACAAAGATTGACTTGGATTTTCAAACTTGAACTCTGTGAAAATGCTGAGCCACACACTTGGCAAGAGAAAGGTTTGTCACCAGTGTGTGTTCGCATGTGTATCTTCAAATGTGAAATCTGTGACAATGCAGATCCACACACTTGACAAGAAAAGGGTTTCTCTCCAGTGTGTGTCCGCATGTATTTCTTCAAATCTGAACTCTTTGAAAATGCTGATCCACACTCTTCACAAGAGTAAGATTTGTCTCCTGTCTGTGTTTGCATGTCCTTTTCCAAATCTGAAAATTGTTGATCTACAGACTTTGCAAGATTAACGTTTTTTGTTGCTTGCATGTGATTATTTGAATTTGTACTGTGAAAATGCTTTGGAAAAAGGGTTTCTCTCCAGTATGTGTTCGCATGTGTCCCTGCAAAGTTGAACTATGTGAAAATGCTGAACCACACACATTACAAGAGAAGAGTTTCTCTCCAGTGTGTGTCCGCATATGTGTCTTCAACTTTGAATTTTCTGAAAATGCAGATCCACACACTTGACAAGAGTAAGGTTTCTCTCCAGTGTGTGTTCGCATGTGAGTCTCCAACTTTGAAAATGCCGATCCACACACACTTGACAAGAGTAGGGTTTCTCACCAGTGTGTGTTCGCATGTGTTTCATCAACTTTGAATTTTCTGAAAATGCTGATGCACACACTTGACAAGAGTAAGGTTTCCCAACAGTGTGTATTCGCATGTGTACCTTCAAAGTTGAACCCTGTGAAAATGCTGATCCACACACTTTACAAGAGTAGGGTTTCCCTTGCGTGTGTGTTCGCATGTGTACCTCCAAAGTTGAACCATATGAAAAAGCTGATCCACACACTTGACAAGAGAAGGGTTTCCCTTGCGTGTGTGTTCCCATGTGTATCCCCAATTCTGAACGCTGTGAAAAAGCTGATCCACACTCTTCACAACAGTAAGATTTGTCTCCTGTCTGTGTTTGCATGTTCTTTTCCAAATCTGAAACTTTTAAATAGGCAGATCCACAAACTTGTTGATCTACAGACTTTGCAAGAATAACGTTTTTTGTTGGTTGCATGTGATTATTTGAATTTGTACTGTGAAAATGCTGATCTACACATTTGACATGAGTTTGGATTATCTACAGTGACTCTCGTCTAAAACGGTTACAGTAGTCCCCAGATAGAGAGTATATGCGTGAAAAATTCACATATATGGTTTCCCATGTTGCAAAGGAATTCATCTTTCCAAAACATACATTTTTCGCTCTTCACCGTTTTTTATTTAATTACACAATCCTAGTTTTTATTAAATCCTTTTAAATTTTGTGATACTATTTCTTAATAGAAGGTAACTTGGTATGTGATTGTTATTAGCCGTGAAGGTAGGCTGAAAAGCGACAACTGATTATATGTAAATAAGCCCATAAACGGGGCCAATCAAACTGCTAGTTGATTCATAGACACTTGGTTACTAATGCACCAAGAGATTATTTACATATTCAAATGTTAGGCATTGTGAGGTTAACATGAAGTGACGTCAAGGCTTCTTTTTTTAAAATTCTTTTTTTATTCTTTTTTCCTTTTTGTGTCAATCATAGTATGTAGTCATCAAGGTGTCTTGGTAGATGTGTATGCCTTTTTAACCAATATCAATTAGATGTGGCCTTAGTGCAATCTCTTGAAGTGTCGGTTGGAATCTCTATGTGTGATGGGGGTATTGGTAGGTTTTGAGACTCATCATTAATCAATCACTTGGAAAGGTGAAGCAGGATATCTTGGAGGTGTCCCAGATAGTGGTATGTCGGATATTTCGGTAGGTATGGGGGTGGGGGGTAGCTGGCCCTTAGAGTACATCGTGCGAGTTCTCTACAATGTCATAGTTGTTGCAAAAGGAAATGATGTGGAACTTTGTAGCACTCTGAATGCTTAACACAATATTACAGTTGGCGTAACTGAGTACCACTGAATTTCTGTATGTGACACCATTCAGGGTCATCAACCGAAGCGACTACATATCTGTCATGTCCTTGGTGTTTTTGGCTATCAGAGTGTAAGTAGACAAGATCACCTTGGAGCAACGAAGGCTTGGGTGTTACATGGCCTTAGACTTTTCGCTGGCCGCATGATTTTCTACAAGAGATTTGTTTTGGCTTCTAGTCATCTACAGGGAATTTTGCATTGGTGAATTGATCTTTTTGGGGCCACATTTCATTGGAGGATAGACCGATCTGACGTAGACGAGAGTTTAAACGGCTGACGGCTAGAGACAAGGTTAGGGGAGACATGTGGTTACCACTCGGGTCTTGGTGGAGAAGTTCCAGCTCTACTTCTTGTATAGCATGATCAGCAACGGGATTCTTGTTAGGGTTTTTTGTTCGACCAATTTCTAGGTTTATCCTGTACTGTTTGAGTAATTTGTTGAATTTAAGGCTTACAAATCAAGGTGCACGATCTGTGCATATAAAGGGGCTAAAGGGCCCTCAAGAGGATGAAGCCCTATGCAAAGACGAATTGAATTGTAACAGAGGGTAGAATGATTTTCATCACTGATAATGAAGGCTGATGTGAAGGAGGTAACTGTTTCTCGTAAGACTAGAATCAGTTGGCGGTTTTGTCTGAGGACATCAGCGCTGAATAATGTTCCGACTGAGGTCGGAGGCCCTGGGGTCGATTGGGGCAAAACAGTATGTGGGATCTTGTGTAAAGAGGCACATAAATGGCAAGATGGCGATACTTCCTCGATACATTCATATCGGAATTCTGGAATGAGAACTCTCTCCTAGTTGGAAAGCAACTCTTCAGATGTGTCCCCCACAGTAAAGGTCATCAGCCAGCTTAGCGATGATTCCCTCCAAGATCTCCTACCATGCGGGACATTAATTCCTCGAGAGCAGTAAAAACGTTTAAACAGCTAGAGACAAGGGGTTACCACTCGGGTTTTGGTGGAGAAGTTCCAGCTTCTTGTATAACATGATCAGCAATGGGATTCTTGTTCTCTTTCTATGTACTGTTTCAGTAAGTTGTTGTCTTTTGAAATCGGCTCATTAATATATTTTTGGTGAAATTTTAAAATGTGTGTAAATTGGGCTAAATTTTCCTAATGCAAATTTTCATGTTTAACCAGCTTCAACCACGATTATCACCGGGTTTATATTATTTACACAAATAATATTCAGATGATAATTTTTTACAATCTTTTTTCTTATTAAAAACAGGAAGACTAACATAAAATTGATAGTTTACAAGTTTCTGGTGTTTTTATTGACACACATGGCTTCATTGTCAACTCTGTGAGAGTACCTAGTTATTATATATCCCGGTTTATATATACTGGACAAAAACCTTTTTTTTAAACAGAATTTGCGCCAATTCTTTTTCTAATGGTACAAGATTTATGAATTATATGTAATTTAAGGTCACATGATAATTCTTGTGAGATTGGTACCTAAGTAAAGAAAGACGACGATACTTTCTTTACTTTTTGACTTTCTTATTACGATTCAACCTACGAAAATTATTTGCTAAACAATCTGAACACTGAGGTAAGTGTGGTTGAAAACTCCATGTTTACACTTTTTAAACAGCGGTGTATAGGTCAAATTCAGCCGTTGTTTTTTAAGAAAAGATGTATAAAAATATTAGCAATGTTAATAATAATATTTCTCTTCTCAAAATACAATAAGTAGTTGATTTGCACTTAAAATAATTATAATTGCCATTTTCTTAGTTATACAGTTATGTGGAAATGAAATCTAGCCAATTTTAAAGCCATGCTACCGTATTTTAGACCTATCAAACCAAAGATTACCAATAATTAAAA
>VCCN01004125.1:1294311-1308044 GCA_006491835.1 Architeuthis dux | reverse complement strand
GTAATTATTCGGTTAAGGATTGTTCAGTAATAATGAACCTAAAAAAATTTTAAATCGGAAGAATTCTTGATTTTTAAAATACAGATTTCGAATTTTTTTAAATTTCCAAAAAGGTCAACAAAATGGCGGAAATTATAGTTTAAAACTTTAAATTGACTTAAGAGCATAATTCTACGTTGAAGTTTTTTCTTCTTTTTTTCCGGACACACATTTGGACTTTATTCTTTCTAACAAAAACAAGAAAAAACTTATAAACAGTTTTTAAATTTAAATTGGGGTGTCAATGGGCCGCAGAGATGCCCATTAAACTTCTAGTAGGTCAGCACGTCTCCTTCTGTATTCAATTTTTACTTACCTTGACGTGCATGGGTGCATGCTGCCCCAGAAAATTTCGAAAATTATGTAACCAAGATTGGCTAAAATTACTTTTCAGTGCATATCAGCTACTGAAATTTAGTGTTGTTTAGAAGTCTATTTAAAACAAAAAAAATGTTTCAAAAGTTTCTTTACAAAACGTTTTCTCGCATACAAGCAACTTTCATTTTTTGCAGCCTCATTTGAATTTGGCTCAGATTCTAAACACTCCTCTCAGATTAAAATTACGATCGGCCAATCTGGAGTAAAATGTATTCATGAATATCTTACAAGGATATATTCCAATTTGACCATCGATCCTGTTCGCTGAATGTTGGCGGAAAGTTTACCTCACTCATCTAAATCAATTTTTATAAAATGCGTGGGAATTTTATAAAAATGCATGTGAGCGTGAGAATGCGTGTGTGCGTGAGACTTGAAAGGTCTGTGCTACGGAACTATCATTCTGAGCTGATAAAACTATGTTGACAATTGCAAACATGAAAGTTTTGTGGCAAAATAAAGATATATAAATTGAGGGCATTATCTTAGCTGTAAGGTCCCTTCAGAAAGTTTACGAAAATTGGTGTTGTCGATAGACAAAGAATTTCCCGTCGCGAAACACATTTGTCAAATTCATTAACTTCCCTTTTGTTTTCAATTTTAAACGATATCATAATTGTATTTTAATTATTTTCTTGTTGAAACAATAATTTACACCCGAAACACACAATAAATTTGATCAAAAATTGCAAAATAAACAATTTATTTTAATACAAAATTCTTCCAAATAGGAAAAAAACGAATTTATCAAAACAATATTTTTATTTACCGCTTTTTATCCAGAAAACTAAAAATTAAGAAATGATTTATTTTTTTACTGATTTTTCCCTTTTAATCTTTTCGTTCAGTTTTGTGTTCACTTTACTTTCACTACCTAAGAGTGTGTGTAAAAGAAAAGAAGTATAACTGATAGAAAAAGCTAAACGTTGAAGAATCATTTCATTTTTACGAAATGCTATTAATAGCTTTATATGGTAAGTTAGCAAGGTGATTAGGGTGGTCTCGGTAAATCGGACAAATTTGCAGGAGGTTACAGATACCCGTCTCAGCAGGTGTAATTATCGGCTTACCATACCCTGACCTCTGGTACGGCAAGTTGTCTCCTTTACACCCCCAAACTTAACTCATCCAGAATATTTAGGAATTGAGAGGGTATATGAAATATTTTCAGAAAAACAGGTGTAACTTAAAGGTTTATGGGTTTTGGTGCAAAATAATGTTTCATGAGGTGCGCCCGTAACCCTGCACCTTCCTAAATCCACCACTATATATCAGTTAGTAAAACTATCACGTTACTGTACACCACACAGGTGATGTGACATGTCAGCCACATGACACCCGTCACTTGGGTAGCATGGGCATGCCCTTAGCGGAGGTCACCGACCAGTGCTGTTATCTATAATTTTAAAACCTGCTACACTTGACTCCGAGATCAATGGACACTTTTACGGTCTTGTTTATGTACTGCATCTAATAGTACACTTAAGGATGTGCGTATTTCAGGTTGAATTAAGAGATCAAGAGGATGTCTCAACCAAAAACTGTGCTACTTATTTTAATTGCCACTATGGTTTATAAACAAGTTAACTAACACTAGCAGTTATGCTACGTATGCCACCTACTTCAGATTACCTGGCCAGAGATTTGGATGCATATGTACATACAATGTTTCAGCCGAGTTCATCTATTTGTCTTCCAGTCTGAGGACGACATTGTATACATACTGTAGTAGATTCTATGGTGTGGCTATAGGTAGTTTTTGCTGTGAGTTGACTTTATCCATTGTAAATTCGACTCATTTGTACATGATCTTCTTGAATTAGAAGGTAATAGATAATTCAATACCTTTTCTATTATCGGCCCCCAATAAGAAACTGCAATATAACAAATAATTCTCAGGTGCAGGGGGTTGTAGTGTCTACCCCCACAGACCCTGAGTTCCTAAAACCCATTTCCAACTCTGATTGGCTGGATTTGTGGAAACTATTGCTTACTTTCCAGCGGCTTCGTTTACGGGTGAAAACAGTTCAAAGGTCAAATAATAGTTGATAGCTTCCCCTACCCAATCCACTGTTTTTAATGGATGATGGGAAATGTCAACAGCACATCAAAATTATGTCAACACTTACTGATAAATGCCAGGGGAGGTAAATCACATTTCTGAATTACGCGCTGCCATACCTGGCAAAAAGTATTGTATGTAATTAAACAAAAAAATAATCAAAATTCTTTATTAAAAAACAGATCCAACGAAATTTGTTAAACTTAATATTTATCGACAAGTAGAACACCATTCTTTCTGATAATAATGTTTCATAAGAATCCAAGAAGCATAAACATTGATAATTCAATGACAACATTAAAAAAAAAATAATTTCCAGCAGATAAATTTTAAAATAAAAACAACGAAAAACTTTTTAAACAAAAAATATTTCAGTTCTTTTGCATTTCTTATTTTCCGGTGCAGAGCCAATTTAAAATTAACAGACTGCAGAGTTGAATAAAATTCTAACGGATATAATTTCTCTTTGAAATTATATTTATAGAAATGAATATATTGTTGGAATCCAAAGGATATTTCATTGAGATTTTGTAAAATTAAAACAGGGGTGGTTGTTGACTTGAAGAAAAATATTTCCATGAAATTTACTTACAAAATACAAATAATAAGAAAATACATTTAAAATTGAATACATCCCCAAAATGTTATTGAAATCGGCCCATTAGTATATTTTTGCTGAAATTCTAAAATGTGTGTGTAAATTGGGCTAAAATTTCCCTAGTTCACCAGTAGGCGAATGTAAACAAGTTTTCAAACCTGATTATCTCCGGTTTTATATTTTCAGTAATAACACGATACAATAGATTTAGAGCTACAGACCTTTAATCGACACATGTTGCTATCCTGTACTGAGCCATAAAACATGTTAAGTAAAAGCAAACAGACATAAAAACAGATTTGGCTTGAACACCCAAGTTTAGATATTTACAAATACACTTTCAGATAACTAGCCACACGTACATCGAAATAACCAACTAATCTGTAACACGATACACATCCAATTAAGTCTTTGACACTGAGCATGCCAAAATCCATGATATTGACAATTCCTACTGCTCTAAGGCAAACACCAGTCGATCAGCTAATGAAGTAACTTTTTTATTCTATTCAGACAGTAGTAAAACCAAACTTTTAAAAGCACATATTTCTTCTCTATTGATAGTATGTATTCTTTAATAAATAAAGTTCTTGTTAAGTTACATTCGTGTTATGCTTCTTTAATTTTATTTCAAGGCTAAATGTTCAGCCATTCATTGCATTCTGACTCACTCTTTTCATGCATCAACGTTATTGTAATATTTCTGACTAGACAGGGAAAGAAGAGATAAAAGAATACTCTTACCCTAATAATCAGCAGTTGAGCACACAGTCAGTAAAGCTACTCTAATGCCACTGTCCATTCAATATATTACTGAAACTGCTTACATATGTTGAGTTTACTATCCAAACTAAGTAATTATCTTTATATTATTGTTAATGAAGGAAAGTTAAGGTAATCAATGGAGTCAAATAGATTATACCTAATTAATTAACCCTCTTTGTCACAATGATTAGTAGGATTGATCTTTTATTGGCCTTTGGCCGTCGAAAGAGAAGGTTGTCATGTATTGAGATGAAAAGATTGAAAACCCGGAAGGTGCTCAGAAAACATTCTAAATGAAAATTTTCCGAAAATTCTGAGGGTCTTCTGATACTGAGCAACCCACCACAATCTATATTTGTTGTAGGTGTCGGTATATGCAATTATATGTTGTAAGTTATCAACTGTATAATCAAATTAAAGATGTCCTGTCCCCAGTCCCTGTATGTCAGAGCGTAGAAAAAATGTAAGGGTACAAGTAGTGCGGTCCCTCCTACAGAGCTTGTATTGCTTTATTTTCTCATCTCATACTCCAATGACTGTGAACCCGAATTAACTACCATTAGCTATAACCCTAACGTGGTACACAAACTGAAATATCATCCCTGTTGGAGTATTAGACGCGAAAATAAAGCAAATCTACAAGTGCTAAACGAGGGACCGCACTATTTAACTTTTACGAACTTAAGATTCTTTCAATATTCTTATTGTTGCATTCGTTAAGACAACAATCAGAGACTTTTCGATTAAATTAGATTAAGAATCTCATATTTTCCAATGTTCAGAATCAGAGTTGTTGTCTTTAAAAGTTGTTTACACTGCATAAACAATCTGACATAATTTGCATTAGAAAACCAAATAAAGAATTGGAATATGCTAATTCACAAATTTTACACAAATAGAGTTTTTTTCCAGTGTCTGTTCGCATGTGTCTCTTCAAAGCTGAACAGTGCGAAAATGCAGATCAACACATTTAACAAGAAACAACATTATCTCCAGTGTGTTCGGCTGTGTCTCTTCATATGTGGATTATACACATTTAAGAAGAGAAGGGTTTCTTTCCAGTGTGTTTTTGATTATCTATTTAAAACTGTATTTTTTTAAAATGCTGATACACACACTTAACCAGAAACGACTTTCTCTCCAGTGTGTGTTTGCATATGTATCTGTAGAGCTAAACTGAAGGAAAATGCAGAACCACACAATTGACAAGAGAAGAGTTTCTCTCCAGTGTGTGTTTGCATGTGTCTCTTCAACTTTGAATTTTCTGAAAATGCTGATCCACACATTTGACAAGAGTAGGGTTTCTCACCAGTGTGTGTTCGCATGTGTCCCTGCAAGGTTGAACTATGTGAAAATGCCGAACCACACAATTGACAAGAGAAGGGTTTCTCTCCAGTGTGTGTTCGCATATGTATCTTCAGAGATGGACTCTGTGAAAATGCTGATCCACACAATTGACAAGAGAAGGGTTTCTCTCCAGTGTGTGTTCGCATGTGTGCTTTCAGATTTGAACTCTGTGAAAATGCTGATCCACACACTTGACAAGAGAAGGGTTTCTCTCCAGTGTGTGTTCGCATATGTATCTTCAGTGCTGAACTAAGGGAAAATGAAGAACCACACAATTGACAAGAGAAGGGTTTCTTCCCAGTGTGTGTTTGCATGTGACACTTCAATTGTGAACTTCTCAAAAACGTTGATCCACACACTTGACAAGAGAAGGGTTTCTCTCCAGTGTGTGTTCGCATGTGTCCCTTCAAAGTTGAATTCTGTGAAAAAGCTGATCCACACACTTGACAAGAGAAGGGTTTCTCTCCAGTGTGTGTTCGCATGTGTTTCTTCAGATGTGAACTCTGTAAAAATGCTGATCCACACACTTGACAAGCGTAGGGTTTCTCGCCAGTGTGTGTTCCCATGTGTATCCTCAAGTCAAAACTCTGTGAAAAAGCTGAGCCACACGCTTGACAAGAGAAGGGTTTCTCTCCAGTGTGTGTTCGGATGTGTCTTTTCAAATGTGAACTCTGTGAAAATGCTGATCCACACACTTGACAAGAGAAGGGTTTCTCCCTAGGGTGCGTTTGCATGTGTATCTTCAATTGTGAATTTCTCAAAAATGTTGTTCCACACACTTGACAAGAGTAGGGTTTCTCTCCAGTGTGTGTTCGCATGTGTTCTTTCAAATGTGAACTCCTTGAAAATGCTGATCCACACACGTCACAGGAGTAAGGTTTGTCTCCTGTCTGTGTTTCCATGTTCTTTTCCAAATCTGAACTTTATAAATTGGCTGATCCACAAACTCGACTCAAAGGTTTTTGTCCAGTGTGTGTCTGCTTTCAAATGTGAATTTAATGAAAATGTTGATCTACAGACTTGATTTTCCTGTGATTATTTGAATTTGTACTGAGAAAATGCTGATCTACACATTTGACATGAGTTTGGTTTATCTACTCTTGGCATTCGTTTTCTTAAAACTGAAGCCAGTGAAAATTCATAGTCACACAAATTGCAATAATGTGTAAATGCTTATTGACAAAATGGTTTCTTTCTTCATTCTGATCATCAACATCAAAGCGATGATTACAGGCCATCGATTTTTCATTGCAATATCTGTGAATGAAGAAGATTTATTATTAAATAAAATACAAAACTCAGGCTTTATTTGCAATAACGTAATTATCATGTATAATACGCACCCCTATGGGCTATGAAATCCTGGAAAAAACATCTTGTGTATAGTACAGACTGATTTTGTAGAACGTAAATTTAACCTTTAACTTATCTACAGTCCGTATCTACTCAAAATAGGAATTTATATAATTTACATTATGTTTTGAAACACAAAATTATCACACAATAAGAGAAACAAAATTATTCCAAACACACTGGATGACAATGAAGACAACATGAGTGAGTAGATGAGGACATCTACACTGACAACAGATGAAACTGTCATGACATCTATCTTTGACACGGACAGCAGTGGGAGAGTCTAAAATGTGCTTAATATCAATGTGAAAATCAGTGTTGGTTAGTCATATCGTCCTGAATATGTGCATGTGGCCAGGGAAAAAAGGTAACATTTTGACTTAAAAATCTGGGGAAATAGTGTGTATTATAAACGAATAATTACGGTAATAAAATTATAACATCTCAGTTTGCATTTCTATGAACTTGACATCTTACATTTGATGTTCAGTTACTAAATAAAACTGATATCCTGCGGTTCTTGCAACAACAATTGAATGGAATATAATTTAGAGACTTGCATTTTTACTTTTCTATCAGTTTTATTTATCAGAAACAAAACAATTCATTATTAAAACGTGTAATTGTACCAAACCATTTATGACCTTAAAAATGAAAAGAATAAAACTATTATATTATTTTACAATGGTTGAACCACTTCTTTTTTTAACTTCACCCAGTGCCTAAAACAGTTCTAGTCGGCCCTAAATAAGCTGCATATGGTTGTAAAATTCATATGTGGTTTCCACTTTTGCAAAAAAAGAAAAGAAGAAATTGCGAGGTTAGGGTTTGCACTGAAAATAAATTATCTGATTTTCATCAATTTCTATATAATACTAAGTCTGATATGCCCAACTAAATTTGGCATGCATACTCAATGGACCTAGAGGAAGGTTTTAAAGTAAAATATATGACACCACAAGGCCAACTAGTACAAATAACAGTTATTTATCAGTTTGGGGGCCCCAAATTTCATCTTTCGCTCTTCACCATTTTTACTTAATTACACAATCCTAGTTTTGATTAAATCCTATTTCTATGTAGTTAAAGGCGTCTGAATTCTACATTTCATCCTTGTTTTGATTAAATTGAATTAAATTGTTGCCAATAGAGTGGCGTTAAATTCACAATTTCTGTTTGGAAAGGCATAAAATATTTTAATATATCTCAACACCAGACAATTTTATTTATTTAATTTGGTTTAGTTTTTAACTGACCTTTCATTTCCCATATGAATAAAATATATGTACAGAAAAAAGTTTATTACAACTTCAATTGTCTCACAACTTTAAATATAAAGATAAAGACACTGAAATAAGTATAGTTTCGAAAAAGAAAGTTCATGATTGAAGTTGTAATAAACTTATTTCTGTACGTATATTTCAAAATAAAAAATAAATAAAAATTCATATGGGAAATGAAAGGTTACTCTATTAATTTCAAAATCGAATACTAAAAGTAAATAAATGAAATTATCTTAACTTAAGATATATTAAAATATCTTATTTAATTTAATCAGAACAAGGATACCACAATCAAATTTTAATTGAATTTAATCAAAACAAGGATGAAATGTAGAATTCAGACACCTTTAACTACATAAAAATAATATACTAAAAAAATAATATCACAAAATTTAAAAAGATTTAATCAAAACTAGGATTGTATAATTAAATAAATAAAAATGGTGCATAGCGAAAAATGAATCTTTCAAAAAGATGAAATTTGGGGCCTGCCAAAACCGATGAAGAACCCACCTAACTTTTAATTTTTACATCTTACATTTAACAAATTCATTATAAATGTTTTTATTCAGTTGAATTTAGAGAAGACGTTGATGTGTACATAAATAGAGAAAGATTTGATAATTATTTTGCTGAAAAAAACATGTAGAACATAAACTGAAAATGTACAAAATATATTCCTTTTAAAAGAGAGGATACCTTTGCTTTTCATAGTCAAGCAATAATAAAAAATGTACATTTTTTGTATAAATATATTTATTAGAATGAAATAAGCCTATGCGTATCAGTATGATGAATTTTCGTTAATATCTAAGACTTGTCAATAAGTCAGACTACTGGAAATCAGTTGGTCGTGAGTTCAAATCACGATAGGGGAATGGGAGTTTTACATATCGGTTTACACCCCTAATGTTGGTGGGGGTTGTTCTTGTTATGGTAGGAAAACAAAGTCAACTCCAGACTTTGTACTGGAGTTTGACAAAAGGAATTTATTTTAAAAGAAGATTAGTAGAAAACTGTTGGTAATCATCCACAATATATCCATTTGTGCAGAGGAGGCACACTGATGCACCCCAACAAGTAGCTAGGTGCGCCCCAAGGCAACCGAAGAGTAAAAAAAATATACATATATAAAATAGTGTGTAATGCTTAAATATGCAATTCTCCCATCCAAAATTTACAAAAACGATATGTCTGGCAGCATAAAGTACTCGTTTTTCTCATTTTTTACTATTTAATTTGGGCTACTTATTGTTTCGGATTGTTTGTTTTTTTATTCGTAACCTTTTCATTGAAGTTCCAAATGATGTTGATTTGACGTTAACAGAAGAACTGACTACTATATCTCTTGATCGTGGATTGAAAATCAAATCTAATGAGTTGCCTATTGAAAAACTTTGGATTTGCATCAAAAAAGAATATCGTTCAATAGATAGTAAAGCTTTGACCATCATACTTATGTGAATCACAAGCATACTTAATTAAACAAAGTACTTTATTTCTTTGTAACACGGTTCTTGTATAATACAATTGTTATATTGTGGATGATTACTGGATTTAGAGGTGAAAAAAGATGTAAAATTCTAGCCTCTTGTATAACACGACACAATAGTTCAGCAGTCCCATTTGTTTGTTTTGCTTCAAACTTCCAAATTCATATACTGCAATACATGCCTATTATTTGTATGTGATATACTGTATTTTAATTTATCAAATAAAATAAGAAAAAAAGAAAAAAATAATAATAAAAAAAAAATCAAACATACCGACCTTTGCTTATCTTATTTTAGTAATATTTTGGATATTTGTGTTTCACGGGATGGAAATATTGTGGTTATGAGTCATTCCATATCAAATCACCCAGAGATCCCCAGGTCACCCTCTCAGATTATACGGCATAAAAATAAAAAAAAAGTTCCTATATCAAACTTATGGAGAAATCTAAAATATTAGGTCTATATCTCTAAGCCTTTCCTTCCAATCTCCGACATTTACAGCTCCTTTGATATGGCCTGTACAGCTTGGAACTTTCTGACTAGGGATAACCTTTTCTGTAGAATTCAGAAATATAATCAGATCAGGTGTATTTTATGTAATTCTCCTCCTACAGAGCTTTGAAAATGGCCAAAAATCCAAAACGTAAAAATATGACACTCACTTAGGGAGATTCTTATTCAAACAGTATGCAAGATAAAGCACTCATAGTTTGTTCCTGTCATTGATAACATATTAGGTCATGAGTATAAAATATTTATTACTGTTATTGGAATGTCAGAATGATTATTTGAAATCTGCTCAATTTTCATGTGTCCTCATTTGACCATTTTTACCATGTATTCTTACCTATGTGACAAAAATATGGTATTGTTGCTGGGCTTCCTTGTGGAGTTATGAATTTTTAAGGCACACAAGGGGTGCTGAAAAGTTCCCAAAATCTGAGCGTCATTTTGTCACTGTAGCTGGAAAGAGTGTTCTTTTCAATTGTAAAGTGCCAATTTGAGTGATCCTTGTGCTTTTTAAAAAAAATTGTTTCTAGGTCATCCTCTTCTTGGGCGGGACAAGAACTTTTCAGCACACCCTCATATTAAATATTCCAAACTTGAAAGTATTGACGGTCACTGTGAATCTGAATACTATTTATAATGATTTATGCCCTGAAAAGAAAAGTTCTTGCTGTGATAATAATAAGCTACTGGTGATAATGCTTTGAAGATCAATAAAATTGCCTAACTTGAAAAGAAATTGTTTAATGAAGGGGTAGTATGTTTATCACAACGGCGACTGGCCTCCCTGTCTGTCACTCCACACCAGTCGACGTACTCCCCCACATTGTGAAAAGATCAAAGGATAAAGTCCTGGTGCTTTGGTTGAAGCGTCTCTGGGAATAGGCGTCAAGTTGACAAAAAGCAAAAAGAAATGAAATCAAAAATAGGATCTGTAAGTGGAAACCACAACAAAACTAAAATCTAAGTGTTTATTTCATGTGATAGTTCAATACTGGAGGCAATGTGATACGTTTTCTACTCAGTAGATCGGTTGGTTAATGGTCGAATCTTGACAGAAGAGAAGAATTTGTACCAGTGAAGGAGATGCAGAGTATGGGCTATGCAGGGTTACAGGGGTTCATGCCTGTAGCCAAGAAGTAAGGATAGAATTTCCAACTGTAATTTCTGTTTTTTGGTTAGGTTGTAATCTCAGTCCTCACTCTTAGGTCCCATGCCAGTCCCTCTGTCTCAGCGAATCAGTCACCACGGCTAACGACAAGAGTTCATCTTACAAGTGGTTTGGTCTCCTGGTGATGGCCAAAACCCAGCTCCTTTTATGAGAATTGGTCATTTCTCGGGTTTGATGCAGTGTGGGCATGATTAATTACCCAATAAGTCCAATCAATCAATCTCTGCACATGCGAGGGTTCTCCCAACCCAATTCAACATCTTCTTCACAACCACCCTCATTTCCTGGTCTGATTCCTCACCCGGGTGTGACTGCACATCCCTACATCACTCCAGTGACCAAACAGTGGACATCAATCGGCTACACTCACACTTGGCATAGATGGCAAAGGGGCGGCCCTTAAAATTGCTTTACCAATTGGAATTACAATGATCGATAATGATTTCCCATCCTTATCCAGGAAGTACCTCTTCCTTTCAAATGTACGGTGCATAGCACATTTGGTCAGAGCCCCTGACAAGGGCTGCCGCATCCATCAATATCAGCTCATGGCCCTTTTATCCAAACAATCTCTCCTCTGGCCTTCCAGAATCCAAAACTTATCTTTGTTTTGGAATTTCCTTCTGCAAATGTCTGGCTTAGACCCCCCCCAGCTTTGACATTTCTTGGGTCCTCAAAATAAACCAGATTTCCTTTTGCAATTATATTTAACTTTAGATATTTCTTGGGTCTTTTCAAATAAACAGGCTTCTTACCTACTTGACATCTTTTTGGGCGGATTCCATGTATTTGAAATCCCTCACCCCAGGGTACATTTTACTTCTAAAACCCTGCTACCGATAGTATCATGTTCCTGTTATTGAAATAAGTCTATTTGGCAATTCTGAAACTGAACTATGTCATATTAGTGTTTTGGTTGATTTAAATTATAACTCAGCAACAATACCAAATCTTTGTCAGATCATCTTCAGATTCATAAGTATACATGGTAAGTACCTATTAAACTGCATAGACAAAAAGGTACCTATGTCTATATATTGTATACAAATAATTTTTATATCAGATTTCTCTTCATTTTTCATGACTGAAATAAACTTTTGAGGCTGGATTGAAAATCAGTTATAAATGAAAATTTATTAGATACTAGCACTCACTTTTTTAATGCTCTTTTAAAATGTATTACAATAATTAAATATCTTCTGTGATGGTTTAATTTTGAAAATAGCATAAATACTTTTGTGAACTCACAGTGGATTTCAAAGCGGATAAAGGCCAGGTTTACCTTTATAACTTAAGGAATATCGATTCTGCCATAATTGATGGATCTGTCATCAGAAAAAATGAACTCAATTTTTAAAACATTTCTGCGTTTTTATTTTTGTTAGATGAAGTATTATAATTCATTATTCAAATTTTTATGACTACATTTTACCTTCATCTTAAATTTCATTGGTTGCTTTTTATTGCAACTTTTGCTCAGACCAATTACCCTCCTGCAGTGAGCAAATAGCGTTGATAGGAAAATAATGAATTAGCCTAATGGTCAATTTTTAACATATTTTAAAAAACAGAATTGACTTCAGAGAAATTTGATTTGAAGAAAATTAGTACATTTTAGGAAAACAATGTTTACTTTTCACAGAAAACTATATTTATTTACAAGAGGTGTCGTTTATGGGTGAACACAATTCAAAGGTTAAGTAACCAAGTTCCTAGACTCCCCACACCATATCTACTGTCAGCACATATTTGTTTTAAAGGATGACAGGAAATGTCAACAGCTAACCAAATTTTCACAAGCTACTTGTTTCTGCACCTACTGATAAATCAAAATTAATTTTTTATTTTTATTGTAAAATCAAAAAAGCAACTGAAAATTTTCCAAACCAAAAATATTTTTAATGCATTTCTTATTTTCAAATTCTTATTTAAAAAAAATAGTTTGCAGTTTCGAATAGAATTTCAACTGATTTAATTTCCACAGGGAATTATCTTTATAGAAATGTAAATATCTTTTACATGCAAAAAATATTTTATTGAGATTTCATAAAATTAAAGGGAGGAGGGGTGATTGATGTAAAACATATTTCCAGAGGTTTTTCATACAAACTACCTTTTCATGAAAAAGTTCATTCAAAAATGAATAAGTACTGAAAATTTCTTTGAAATTGACTCATTAGTTAATTGATGGTAAAATTTTAAAATCTGTCTGTAATTTGGGCTAAATTTCCTTAATGCAAATTCCTATGATTCACTAAGTGTAAACAAGTTTTCAAACACAATTATCTCAGGGTTTATATAGTCTTTTAATATGAGAATGTTCTACACTCTTTTTTCTTATTAAAAACAGGAAGACTATTAACACAAAATTGATAGTTTACAAGTTTCTGGTGTTTTTATTGACACACATGGCTTTGTTGTCAAAAGGCTGTGAGAGTACCTAGTTATTATATATCCCTGTTTATATATACTGGAAAAAATTAATTTTTTGTAACAGAATTCTCATCAATTCTTTTTCTAATGGTACAAAATTTATGAATTATATGTAATTTAAAGTCATAGGTACTAATCTCACAAGAATTATCACATCATCTACTTTCTTTACTTTTTGACTTTCATATTACAAATCCACCTACTAATTAGGTAATTAAATAAGGTAATCTTTTGTTTGATGGGTCGAAAATATGGTGGCATGAAACTCACAAGATTTTTCAAAAATGATATATATATA
>VCCN01004125.1:1274426-1286296 GCA_006491835.1 Architeuthis dux | reverse complement strand
CTTACCATACTCTGACCTCTAGTATGGCAAGTTGTCTCCTTTACACCCCAAAACTTAAATCATTCAGAATATTTAGGAGTTGATAGGGTATATGAAATATTTTCATAAAAAGAAAAAAATGTTGTAATAATGGTGTAACTTAAAGGTTTGGGTTTTGGTGCAAAATAATGTTTCATTATACATTTTAATGAGGTGCGCCCGTACACCTTCCCTCTCCTAAATCCACCACTACGTATCAGTAAAACTATCACGCTACTGTACACTACACAACCACTCCTCCATAAGGGTGATGTGACATGTCAGCCACGTGACATCCTTCACTCGGGTAGCATGTGTTGGCGGAGGTCACACTTCTAGTCATATCATATGACCAGCGAAGGTCGACAACCAGGGCTGTTATCTAGAATTTTTTTAAAAACCTGCTACACTTGACCAATGGACCCTTTTAAGGTCTTGTTTATGTACTGCATCTAATAGTACACTTAAGGATGAATGTATGTATTTAAGGTTGAATTAAGTGATCAAGAGGCAGTCACCAAAAATTGCGAAACTTATTTTAATTGCCGCAATGGTTTATAAACGAGTTAACTAATACTAGAAGTTATTCTACGTATGTCACCTACACCGACTTTTCTCGACATGGCTTTGGATGCATATGTACATACAATTCTTCAGCCCAGTTGATCTATTTATCTTTCAGTATGAGGACGACACTGCGTATATACTGTAGTAGATTCTATAGTGTGGCTATAGCGTAGTTTTTGCTGTGAATTGCCTTTATCTAGGTATTTTCCACGGACTTTGGCAACATGTGTTGATAAAAACGTCCTAACGTGCAGCACGCAGATATGTACAAGACACAAGACTTCTTTCATTCAGTTCCTTGCCCATGAGTGGAAGCAAGACATGTTGATAGAATAATGGCAAAACTCTTTTTGTAACTAGATTAGAGCTAGAGTCAACCCACGGATCCTATTACACTCAGCTCATTCTGCAAACTCTGGCTTCAAGTCAATTGTCATCATTTCAGATGGCACATGTGTGGCCTTCACTATGTGGGTATGCCCGACTAAACATATAATGCACTAGGGAGATTAAATCATAAAACTGACCCTCATGAATAAATGGTGAGACTGTGAATATGTAACATTTCAAAGACTATTATTTGGACACTGGTTAAGACTGTTTTCTGTTGAACATCTCATTGATTACAGCTCAGTGATATTAACCAGCATAAGGATGAACCTTTATCAGAAACAAAACTGATGATCATCAGTTTTGTTTCTGATAAAGTTTCAAGGCATTAGTATCTCCAACCAATAGTGTATTTCTAAACAACAAATATAATTTTAAGAGCATTCATGCTTGTATCATGAAAAAATAGTCTAGATTAATTAGACTGTAGTAAAACATTACAAATTTATTTGATGTGAATTTGTGCATTAGGAGTATCTCAGTTTGATGGGCTCTGCAGGGGATGAACTATTGATTGCAAATTGCTATCATGCTGAAATGTGTTCACTAAATATCTTTCAGAATATTAGGCCACCTTGAATGGTACCAATCAGCCTACAGACTATTACTCCAGTAGTTTGTGCATTGCAATCCATCTGACTGACAGCTGCATGCACACAGATAAAGGAATGTTCCATTTTATTTTCCACCCAAACAGGGCTAGATTAGCAGTGCAAGTAGGAGGCGCAATTTGCATAAGAAACTGGCGCTTGGCTTTTGGTACTGAAATAAAAAGCAAAAGCAAAATCAAAATATACGGACTCATGGGTTTTAAAATCCCTACCTGTTTCATATTATTATAGAGAAATGACGTTACCTAAGAGTTGAATTCAACGAGGAGGGTGACAATTTTTCATGATACTATGAAGCAGCTAGTACCAAATGAATTATTAGAAAGGATTTGAAATATGAAAAGTAAATTTAATATCATCTAGGATGTAATGAATAAAAAAAAATCATCTAAATTTCACCAATAAAAGAAGGCATTGCCTGCTATACAAAGCTGCTTTAAAACCAATCAAACTGCAATAAAATAACTTCAGACAATTCCAGAAACCATTTCACTGCTGATTTTGAAACAAACAAAAGCCGTTTGAATGTTATATTTGCACATGTAAAATGTGTTGTATGTGACTATATGTTAAGGAAGCATTCCATTCCATTAGAAATGGGCATGTGGTTTACATGTTTTGATCTTAAATGAGAACTGTTTCTAAAAGACAATCCACTGCATAAGAATATGGTTGTTCTCTAGTGTGTTCACATGTGCTCTTAAAACACTCCCCAAAAATAGGTATTCTCTCAGGTCTGTCTTCATGTGTATTTAAGCAGGACACCCTTGGAAATACAAAACCACACACTTTATTAAAAATGATTGCGTGTTTGCATGACTTAAATTTGAATCCTGTGAAAGATCTGATACAAATATTTTGCATGATTAAAGTTGTTCTTTATTGTATTTGCATGTGTAATATTATGCAAATTAGAATGAAAACGGTTAAATAACACACTTTACAAGAACATTTTGCCTCAGTGTTTACATCTGACTTTTCAAATTTTGTTTCTTTATATTGTGTTTGCCTGTGTTGATGCTGATTCAAAGATTTTACACACTGAAGTGTGAAAATGCAGATCAACACATTTAACAAGAAACAATTTTATCTCCAGTATGTTCGGATGTGTCTCTTCATATGTGGATCATCTGAAAATTCTGATCCAAACATTTAACAAGAGTAGGGTTGCTTTCCAGTGTGTGCTTCATCTATTTAAAACTGTATATTTTTAAAATGCTGATCTACCCACTTAACCGGAAATGACTTTCTCTCCAGTGTGTGTTTGCATGTGACTCGTTAATTGTGAATTTCTAGAAAATGTTGATCCACATACTTGACAAGAGAAGGGTTTCTCTCCAGTGTGTGTTCGCATGTGTCTCTTCAAAGCTGAACACAGTGAAAAAGCTGTTCCACACACTTGACAAGAGTAGGGTTTCTCTCCAGTGTGTGTTCGCATGTGTGTCTTCAAATCTGTACTATTTGCAAATGCTGATCCACACACTTGACAAGAGAAGGGTTTCTCTCCAGTGTGTGTCAGCATGTGTCGCTTCAAATTTGAAACCCCTGAAAATGCTGATCCACACACTTGACAAGAAAAGGGTTTCTCTCCAGTGTGTGTTCGCATGTGACTTGTCAAATGTGAATTTCTAGAAAATGCAGAACCACACGATTGACAAGAAAAGGGTTTCTCTCCAGTGTGTGTTCGCACGTGACTCTTCAATAATGAATTTCTAGAAAACGTTGATCCACACACTTGACAAGAGAAGGGTTTCTCTCCAGTGTGTGTTTGCATGTGTTCCTTCAAAGTTGAATTCTGTGAAAAAGCTAAACCACACACTTGACAAGAGAAGGGTTTCTCTCCAGTGTGTGTTCGCATGTGTCTCTTCAAACATGAACTTTGGGAAAAAGCTGTTCCACACACTTGACAAGAGTAGGGTTTCTCTCCAGTGTGTGTTCGCATGTGTGTCTTCACATCTGAACGCTTTGAAAATGTTGACCCACACACTTGACAAGCGAATGGTTTCTCTCCAGTGTGTGATAGCACGTGTCTCTTCAAATTTGAATTTGCTGAAAATGCTGAACCACACACTTGACAAGAGTAGGGTTTTTCTCCAGTGTGTGTTCGCATGTGTTTCTTCAAAGCTGAATTTGCTGAAAATGCTGAACCACACACTTGACAAGTGTAGGGTTTCTCCCCAGTGTGTGTCCGCATGTGTCTCTTCAAACATGAACTCCTTGAAAATGCTGATCCACACACTTCACAGGAGTAAGGTTTGTCTCCTGTCTGTGTTTGCATGTTGTTTTCCAAATCTAAACTTTATAAATTGGTTGATTCACAAACTCAGCTCAAGGAAGGTTTTTGTCCAGTGTGTGTCTGCATGTGTATTTTCAAACATGAATTCAATGAAAATGTTGATATTCAGACTTTGCAAGAATAAGGTTTATTGGTTACATATGATTAGTTGAATTTGTACTGGGAAAATGTTGATCTACACATTTGACATGAGTTTGGTTTATCTTCAATGACCGTCGGCATTCGTTTTTTTTAAATTGAAGCCAATGAAAATGATAATCCTGCACAAAAGTAGCATGGATATGCAATGTGTGAGCATGTTTTTAAATGTGAAAATGCATTGTCACACAAATTGCAAGAACGTGTAAATGCTTGTTGCAAAAAATGGTTCCTTTCTTCAACATCAAACCTTTGATTACAGTGGCCATCAATTTTTCAATATCTGTGAATAAAGAAGATTTATTATTAAAGAAAATACAAAACTCAGGCATTATTTGCAATACTGTAATTATTTGTGTACAATACACACCCCTAACTATGGGCTATGAAATCCTGGAAAAAACATCTTGTGTATAGTTCACACTGGCATCTCAGAATTTGTAGAACCTAAATTTAACCTTTGTTCAACTTTTTACTTGGTTTGTATTGACTCAAAACCATTTCTGAAACAGAAAATTTACACAGTATTTAGAGCAAACACAAAGACATGTTCACCCCAAAAAACAAGCTAGCTGTGAAAATAAGCTCACACTAAGAGAAAAAACAGTAAAGCAGATTAAAATGTGCTTACTATTGATGTGAATAAAACATTTCAAACAAATCCAGTGTTTGGTTAGTGATTTAAACTTTTTGTTACACATTAGTTAGCATGAACCATAGATATAACTTACCTTCAGTCATGTTGCCCCGAATATGGTCACGTATGTGGCTGGGGAAAAAAAGTTAACATTTAGTTCTTGTGTATAACACACACCCATAACTTTTAGGCTCAAAAATCAGGAAAAATACTGTGTATTATAAACGAATAATTACGGTAATAAAATTATAACTCAGTTTGCATTTCTATGAACTTGACAGCTCACATTTGATGTTTAGTTACTAAATAAAACTGATATTCTGTGATTCTTCAAAACAATTGAATGGAATATAATTTAGAGACTTGCATTTTCATTTTCTATCAGTTGTATTTATCAGAAACAAGACAATTTATTATTCATTAAAAGATAATTAGAAAAATTGTTTACATTTTAACATTTAACAAACAAGACAAGTGTAATTGTACCAAACCAAAAAGAATGATACATCTATTATATTATTTTTAATTTTTCAGTCGAACCACTTCTTTATTTAACTTTATTTAACTCAACACCAGACAATTTTATTTATTTACTTTTTGTTTAGTTTTTAACTGACTTTTCATTTCCCATATGAATTATAAAATATACATACAGAAAAAAGTTTATTACAACTTCAATCGTCCCACAACTTAAAAAGACCCTTTCGAAAAAGAAAGTTCATGATTGAAGTTGTAATAAACTTATCAAAATTAAAAATAAATAAAAATTCATATGGGAAATGAAAAGGTCGGTTACTCTATTAATTTCAAAATCAAATAAAAGTAAATAAATGAAATTATCTTAAGATATATTAAAATTATTTAATTTAATCAGAACAAGGATGCCACAATCAAAATTTAATAATATCATGTGCAGAATTCAGTTAACTATGGGCTCCCATGATCACGACCCCCTCCCCCTAAGATTTTGGTACAAAACATGAAGAAATATGATATGAAGTAGTTTTTAAAGTTCTTTTCATATTTGAATTTCTAAAACATAGTTTTCTTTACTTTCCATGTGAAGTGCCCCCGTGATGTTTTACTCGATCCCTAGTGTGCCCCAAAGTCAAAAAGGTTGAGAACCACTGCTCTAGTATTTAAATGAAATGCATCAAACGTTATTAATGATCTAAAATGGAAGGACAACCCATCAATTTATGGACAGAATAGATTTTTCCATGACAGTCAAAAGATCATGTCCACCCCATTGTTTCATTTAAGAACATACACAGCAATTAATGAGCCACACTGCTCAAACCCTCCCTTTCCCAGCTGTACATTTTGACTTCTCAATATTTCTAAATTCAAAGAATGGAATCCCTGTTCATTTTCATGAACAAAAAGAAATTCCACAACCACATAATGTTTATTTCTTGTATAAGAGAGACTGATTCTTATTCAGCTCTGTCCAGTTTTCCCAATATTCTGCATTGTCAGTAAACTATTTTTCAAAGATAACATTGAAGGGAGAAAGCAAACTCATATCAATGGTAATTTTATCAATATAAAGAAGTTTGTTTTTTCAAGATAAACTCACCATTCTGAATGTAATATTACCAGATATTAAATGAATTGCTGTGGAACTCTGCAATGAAGAGAATAGAAAAAAAAATGAACTGTAAATTGTAAATTCAATTAAAGAAAAATATTTCAAAGCTTTTCTAAGATACTGTATTACCTCAAACGCAGAAGGTCCTGAGTTTGATTCTCGGCATGAATAATGAGTGTGGAAAACTACTAATGACTAATTTATAATTCAATGAAATTTTTCGTATTATTCATTTATTTATGAATGAATTGATTTATGAAAACGGTATTTTGTGAGAAAGATTTGTGGGGTAATTCTATATGAAAACATCCAAAAATTTTAAAAATTGACACCATGAAAATTAAAATTTCAGTTCATAAGTCCAAGCGGTTGTCGAGATATGATCATTTGAAATTTTGCCCAATTTCGGGTTTCGCGCTAAAAATCCCCTATTTTGAATTTCATTATTTTATCATAAAACCAGTTCTACAACCGCTAAACTTCTGAAAATTAGTACCTGACCATTTTTCGGGAGAGGAATTTTTAAAAAATCAAGGTTAGAAATGACCTGGAAGACTCTAAGTTGGTCAAAATCTAAATTTGACCAAAGATTTTGGAATAAAAACTACTTGTAGGACTCGGGGCAAAAACATGGCGTGCAGAAGGTCAAAAAAATTTCACCTTTGGAAATTTTAATTAAGAAATATTCAAAGCAACTTATGATACAAAAAGAGTTCTTGGTTCATGCATGGTTCAACAGAAATCATTTATTAGAAAATTGCTCAAGTAATTTATTTATTCATTTTTTTACAATTATTTAATTAATCATCCCCAACACAGCAATCTGAGACATTGGTCCTGTGACGGCTTCCACTGAGTGACTAAGCAGACCTTTTTTTTAAAAAAACAACCAAAATGTGGAGGAGATCATAAACGATTGTCATGTCTTTCGAGAGAAGTTACACAACAAAAATGTCAATGGGTTCCTTCTAAATTACCTTCACCAAGTTGGAAGTTTGCTGCATCTGATCAGAGCTTCACGACAAGATGATCTGAAGCTGTACATATCAGATCAAGTGAAAAAGAATGATGCTCAGTTGAGGATAACTTTAGTGTTGCAAGGTCAGGCATCCCTTTCACAAACCTGTTTGTTGATCAAACACTCGAACAACAGATACATGCTCTTAAAGTTGCAGGTGTATAAGTGGAATATCACAAAATGAATCAGCACTTGACAGGTATCTGTGAATTGCCCCTGGGGTCAAGCATTTAGTGGAAGAGTTTCAAGCTAGTTATGAGGGTCAGTCCTATAAAGGAGAGAAAGTTGCACCATCAATTTCAATGGCATCAAGAGTGCAGCAAAGATAAATGAGATTCTTAAGCATTGTGTGGAAAATCCTTTTGCAGCAGATACAGAACAAACCTTAATAGAAGGTAACTTGGTAGGTAAATCGAAATGTCAACAATTGGTACAGACTAATATCAGGGAGTTTGTGTGAGGCTGCTGAACAATACAAATGTGACTCTTATTAGCCGTGAAGGTAAGCTGAAGAGCGACAACTGCTGATATGTAAATAAGCCCATAAACGGAGCCAATCAAAACTTTGGTTGATTCATAGACACTTGGTTACTAATGCATCCAGAGATTATTTACATATTCAAATGTTAGGCATTTATGCATGTGGAAATATTCAACTCGCAAACATGATGTGACCTCATGTCTTCTTTTTATTTATTCATTCTTTTTTCCTTTTTGGTGTCGATCACAGTATGTAGTCATCAAGGTGTCTTGGTAGATGTGTATGTCTTTTTGACCAATATAAATTAGATGTGGCTTTAGTACAATCTCTTGAGGTGTCGGTTGGAATCTCTACGTGTGATGGGGGTATTGGTAGGTTTTGAGATTCATCATTAATCAATCACTTGGGAAGGTGAAGCAGGATATCTTGGAGGTGTCCCAGATATAGTGGGAGTGGGGGGGGATAGCAGGCCCTTCGAGTACATCGTGCGAGTCCTCTATGATGTCATAGTTGTTGCAAAAGGAAATGATGTGGGGCCAAAATGGTTTGGAATTTTGTAGCAGTCCGAATGCTTAACACAATATGACAGTTGGTGTAACTGACTACCACTGAATTTTTGTATGTGACACCATTCAAGGTCATCAACCAACATGACTACATATCTGTCATGTCCTTGGTGTTTTTGGCTATCAGAGTGTAATGAGACCAGATCACCTTGGAGCAACGAAGGCTTGGTTGTTACATGGCCTTAGCTTTTTTGCTGGCTGCATGATTTTCTACAAGAGATTTGTTTTGGCTTCTAGTCATCTACAGGGAATTTTGCATTGGTGAATTGATCTCTTTGGGACAACATTTCATTGGAGGATAGACGGATCTGACGTAGACAAGAGTTTAAATGGCTACAGACAAGGGGTTACTACTCGGGTTTTAGTGGAGAAGTTCCAGCTTCTTGTATAGCATAATCAGCAACAGGATTCTTGTTCTCTTTCTAGGTACTGTTTCAGTAATTTGTTGTCTTTTGAAATCGGCTCATTAATATATTTTTGATGAAATTTTAAAATGTGTGTGTAATTGGGTTGAATTTTCCTAATGCAAATTTTCATGTTTAACCAGTTTCAACCACGATTATCTCCAGGTTTATATTGTTTACACAGATGATTTTTAAATGATAATTTTTTACAATCTGTTTTCTTATTAAAAACAGGAAGACTAATAACACAAAATTGATAGTTTACAAGTTTCTGGTGTTTTTATTGACACACATGGCTTTGTTGTCAAAAGTCTGTGAGAGTACCTAGTTATTATATATCCCTGTTTATATATACTGGAAAAAATTAATTTTTTGTCATAGAATTTTCACCAATTCTTTTTCTAATGGTACAAAATTTATGAATTATATGTTATTTAAAGACACAGGTACCAATCTCACAAGAATTATCATATCGTCTAGTTTCTTTAGTTTTTGGCTTTCTTATTACGAATTCACCTACGAAAGGTAATCAAATAAGGTAATCTTCGGTTTGATGGGTCTAAAATATGGTAGCATGAAATTTGGTTTTTAAAATGGATAAAATTGGCAAGATCTTTCATTTAACCGTAGCTAAAAATACTATATATGTGTGTAGATATATACTGATATTTGAGCCACCTGTTTGTCCATGCCTCTTCTCCGTAAAAACTATAAGGAATATCAACTTAACATTCTGTTTCGTCTATCATTCATCACATAAATGGCACACATATTTCTCACAATAAAATCAATTCTCCAACAAATATTGGTGTTTTGGGGCAATGAAACAGTGATAGCAGCAGCAACACTAAGACGGTTTCGGTCAATGGATGTTGTGGTTTCTCGGTCATCTATGATAACAACTCTACCTTAATCATTGAGGGGAAGGAAGGTTCCATCTGGCACTCCACTTGTTTTATTTTTTCCCAGAAATTTGGAATAGAAACTTATTCAAAATAAATTTCATCTATTATTAGATAAGTATTGAAATCCAATAAGTTAGTGTATGGGGCTTCTGTAATCCAATGGGAGTAGTTGATTTTTGGCATTCATTTGATGTATTGCCTTGTTAAGTTTCCAAGTTATGATTACTTAAAAATGGCTTCCTGGAAATAGCGATGAAATGATATTTTCTAGGACTAGGCTGATAACATTTTCAAAATCTACATAGAAAGTTGACCTCATGAACAAAATCTCAGCACAGTAGACATGTTGTGGAATGGTGGCTAGTTAAAAATTGAAAGAATAATTTAGCCACCGTCGCACTGTGTACTTTGTCTGCTAATTTGAGTGAGTAAACTATGAGTATACATGTTCAATTTTTTAGGATTGAAATGGGATAGATTGAACTATAATTCAGAAAATTTTGAACCATTTTTTCAATTGTCTACGTTACTTTTAATTAGGCATTTCTGTGCACTTTGGACACCCCATTTTAAAACTTAAATTAAAATTTAAAAACTGTTGTTTGTAAGTTTTTTCTTGTTTTTGTTAGAAAGAATAAAGTCCAAATATGTGTCCGGAAAAATCCACCCCTTTTCAAGAAACCATAACAATAATACAAAGATTAAGATAAATATGAAAGAATCAGTCTTTTTAAAAAAAATTATTTGTAATCTTTGGTTTGACGGTTCTAAAATACGGTAGCATAAGATTGGCTTTAAAAACGGCTAAAATTGGCTAGATTTCATTTCCACTTAAATGTATAACTAAAAAATGGCAATTATAATTATTTAAGTGCAAATCAACTACTTATTGTATTTTGAGAAGAAAAATATTAACATTTCTAATGTTTTTATAAATCTTTTCTTAAAAAACAACAGCTGAATTTGACGTAAACACCACTGTTTAAAAAGTGTAAACATTTAGTTTTCAATCACAATTACCTCAGATTTCAGATTGTTGAAAATTTGTCTTAATCATAACACAAAGATTATTACAATAAAATTCAGATTTTGGCATTTTTATTGCTTTGTTGTGTAGGTATTTTTAGCTATATGGAAGAAGTTAGGTATTTCTTGTGGTGCGCAAGAAATACCTAACTTCTTCCATATAACCGTATAGCTAAAAATACCTACACAACATTTTAAAATGTAAATTAAAATTTAGAAAAGTTAGAAAGAATAAAGTCCAATTATGTGTCCGGAAAAAAGAAAAAAAATTCAATGTAGAATTGTGCTCTTAAAAGTCAATTTAAAAAATTAGAAATACTTAACAGAATAATTACGATTTTCCATTCGTACATAAAAACCTCTTTTTTCACGTTGGGGAGGGGGGGGTCAAATATCTGCCAGCACCTGTGACCTTACCGCAAAAGTCCTGTCAACACTAGCACCTGTGCTAAATTCCAGCTAATTTGCTATTTACAGAAGTCAGTACTTGTCATTGAACCAGCGGCGGCTGACTGTGAGATTATTACAGCAGTTGTGTCCTCTCGGACATAATAATCATAGAAAATTTACGTTTGTGTCCATTCGTAGAAAAATATCGGTCAATTAAATCACAACAAAAAAAAAATAACCAAAAAAATTTGACCGTTTCAGTTTTCATATTTTTTACATATCTTTACTTACCCTTTCACTACATCACGTGAGAAAACAGAATTGAACACAATCCAACAGAAACCGAGTAAAAAATGATGTGAAAATGAAATCTAGCCAATTCTGGCCATTTTTAAAGCCAATCTTATTATTTTAGAACCGTCAAACCAAAGATTACCAATAATCTTTTTTAAAAACACTGATTTTTTTCATATTTATCTTAATCTTCGTATTATTATGGTTTCTCGAAAAGGGGTGGATTTTTCATATGGAAACCTAAGAAAAACAATTAAAGACAATAAGAAGAAAATAAATAGAAAACTTTCGGACCAAATTATCAAACTATCGCCAACAAATTTTATTCAACGTGGATTAACGACAAACAATAAAGTGGATGAATGAATGTATAAAACACTGTCCCATAATTGTTAGATTTCTTTATACATTTCTATATGCAAATGTAATAACTATAATTGGGACAGAGGTAGTATGAGTTTATCACGATCGAATATGAAGCGGTCATAGAATAGAATGAGTTTGTTACTACATTTGTTCAAGTTAATTAGTAAAATAA
>VCCN01004125.1:1261244-1272597 GCA_006491835.1 Architeuthis dux | reverse complement strand
AAAATATGATTTATCGCTATCTTCCATAAAAAGAGAAATAATTTTAGCAGTAAAATCTTTTTTATAGAGAATTTTTAAGTTTTTACTGTTTTTAGATGATTTTTGAAAATTCAATTTTTACTCGGTTTCTGTTCTAATCAGTTAAAATCTGTTCTCATGTGATGTACTGTGAAAGGGTAAGTAAAGATATGTAAAGAATATGAAAACTGAAACCATGAGAGATTTTTTTAATTATTATTTTTGTTGTGATTTAATTGGCCGAAATTTTTCTATGGATGGACATAAACGTACATTTTCATGTCAACAAAAGAGGACACAATTGCTGTCATAATCTCAGTCAGCCCCCTGCTTATTTACAAATAGCGACCTCCATAATATGTAATTAGCGTATTTGCGCGTGTTAAGATTTCTTATCTCTGGCGGTAAACAGAGGGTGTTGACAGATATTTGACCCCCCCCCCTCCAACGTGAAAAAAGAGGGTTTTATGTAGTTTTGAATGGAAAATCGTAATTATTCGGTTAAGGATTGTTCAGTAATGATGAAACTAAGTATATCTAAATTTTAAAAAACATTGGAAGAATTCTTGATTTTTAACATTTTTTTAAATTACAGACTTCGAATTTTTTAAATTTCCAAAAAGGTCAACAAAATGGCGGAAATTATAGTTTAAAACTTAGAATTGACTTTTAAGAGCACAATTCTACGTTGTAGTTTTTTTTCTTTTTTCCGGTCACATATTTGGACTTTATTCTTTCTAACAAAAACAAGAAAAAACTTACAAACAACAGTTTTTAAATTTTATTTTACGTTTTAAAATTGGGTGTCCAAAGTGCGCAGAAATGCCTAATTACAAGGATATATTCCAATTTCACCATCGATTCTGTCGCTGAATGTTGGCGGAAAGTTTACCTATCTCATCTAAGATAAGATTTTTATTAGAAATCTAAATCAATTTAATAAATCTAACATTTTTTATAAAACGCGTGAGAATTTTCCTTTCATGTGAGCGTGAGAATGTATTACAATGCGTGTGTGCGTGAGACTTGAACGGTCTGTGCTATGGAACTATCATTCTGAGCTGATAAAACTATGCTGACAATTGCAAGCGTGAAAGGTGTGTGGTAAAAAAATAAGATGTATAAATTCAGGGCATTATCTTAGCTGTAAGGTCCCTTCAGAAAATTGACGTCGGCGATAGACGAAGAATTTCCTGTCGCGAAACACATTCGTCAAATTCATTAACTTCCTTTTTGTTTTCAATTTTAAACGATATAATAATATTATTTTAATTATTTTCTTGCTGAAACAATAATTTACACACGAAACACACAATAATTTGATCAAAAATAAGTAAAACAAACAATTTATTTTAATACAAAATTCTTCCAAATACGAAAAGAACGAATTTATAAAAACATTTTTATTTACCGCTGTTTAGCCAGAAAACTAAACATTAAGAAATGATTTTTTACTGATTTTTTTCCTTTTAATCTTTTCGTTCAGTTTTGTCAGTGTTCACTTTATTTCACTACCTAAGAGTGTGTGTAAAAAAAAAAGAAGTATAACTGACAGAAACAGCTAAACGTTGAAAAAATATTTTATTTTTACGAAAGTGCAGGGACCCCACTATCGTAGCAGTGGGGTTCGTATCGGAATACGCCTTGTGCAGCCTTCAGTTCAAGCCAGATCTTCGCTATCGTAGCCGTGGGGTGCCTATCGGAATGAACCTTTTGAGTTCAAACCAGATTGTCATCATCGTAGCAGTGGGGTTGATATAGGAATGCACCTTTGCGGCCTTCAGTTTAAGCTAGATTTTCTCTATCGTAGCAATCCCCATTGCTACGATAGTGAAAATCTAACCTATCAGAATGCACCTTTTGAAAATTGCATAAAGTTAGACGTAAAAAAAGAAAATGGTTTTGCGTACTCACAGAAGATTTCTGGGCAGATTAAGGCCGTGTTTACGTTTTTGACTTTTGTCACAGAAAAAATGAAGTGTTTTAAAATTCTTTCAAAAATAGAATTGACCCCAGAGAAATTTGGCTGCAGTAATGGTAATAGGGGGAGGGGTACGCAGTTTATGTCCAATTTCTGTACTAGTATGGAGTCAGAGACGTTTATTAGCTATCCTTTGTCAAGTTTCTAGCAATTACAATTAACTTGCTTATTTTCTATAATTATACTTGCATATTTTACTCGGCTCTCCTAAACAGCACATATATTACGTTATCCTATCAATAATCAAAAACACCAGCTTTCTTTACTGAATTAATAGCTTTACATGGGGGACGTGCACATTGGCAAGTTAGCAAGGTGATTAGGGTGGTCTCGGTAAATCAGACAAATTTGCAGGAGGTCACAATACCCGTCTCAGCAGGTGTAATTATCGGCTTGTCGTACCAGAGGTCAGGGTATGGTAAGTTGTCTCCTTTACACCCCCAAACTTAACTTAAAAAAGATTGTTATAATGGTGTAACTTAAAGATTTGGGATTTTGTTCAAAATAATGTTTCATTATACATTTTAATGAGATGCGCCTGTACCGCTGCACCCTCCTAAATCCACCACTACGTACCAGTTAGTAAAACTATCACGCTACTGTACACCACACAGGTGATGTGACATGTCATTCCGGTAGCATGGGCTGGGTTGGCAGACCCTTATCGGAGGTCACACTGCTACCAGCGAAAGTCAGCGACCAGTGCTGTTATCTAGCATTTTAAAAACCTGCTACACTTGACTTCCAGGTACATGGACCCTTTTTTAAGATCTTGTTCATGTACTGCATCTAATAGTACACTTTAGGATGAATGTGCGTATTTAAGGTTGAATTAAGTGATCAAGGGGTCGTCTCACACCAAAAACTGCGCTACTTCTTTTAATTGCCGCAATGGTTTATGAACAAGTTACTTCACACTAGCAGTTATGATACGTATGCCACCTAATTCAGATTACCTGGCTAGCGAAATAATGTTTCATTATACATTTTAATGAGGTGTGCCCGTAACCTTGCACCCTCCTAAACCCACCACTATATATCAGTTAATAAAACTATCACGTTACTGTAAACAACACAGCCACTCCTCCATACGTGCGATATATATCAGCCACGTGACACCCGTCACTCGGGTAGCATGGGTTGGATGGGCATGCCCTTAGTGGAGATCACATGCTAGTCATCTGACCAGCGACAGTCAGCGACCAGTGGTGTTATCTATAATTTTAAAACCTGTTACACTTGACTTCAAGGTCAATGGACCCTTTTTAAGGTCTCGGTCATGTACTGCATCTAATAGTACACTTAAGGATGAATGTGCATATTTAAGGTTGAATTAAGAGATCAAGAGGTCGTCTCACACCAAAAACTGTGCTACTTATTTTAATTGCTGCAATGGTTTATAAACGAGTTACTTTTTCTGTATGCATCATAAAAAAGACGTTTTTCTAGGTATATGTAAACACGATTAATAAAACGGTCTTAAAACCGCTTTTTTACGACTAACGTAATGCTATTTTCTACATATATCCATTGTGAATTCGACTCATTGTAGCTAATATTTAGACTCATTTGTACATGATCTTCTTGAATTATAATTTGGTACAATAGGCCTGAACTAGGATAGGTAATAGATAAGTCAATACCTTTTCGATTATCGGCCCCCAATAAGAAACTGCAATATAACAAAATGACCTTGAAATTAACCATATTACAATTCTCATGAGTGGGGGTGGGGGGTGGGGGGTTATAGCGTCTACCCCCATTCAGCCTCACGGACCTTAGTGGCTGGAATTGGGGAAAATACTTACTTTCCCCAGAAGACACAATGAAAAATGTATTTATTTAGTGATGTCGTTTACAGGTGAAAAAAGCTAAATGGTCAAGTAATAGAGTTTTCACAGATGACGGGAAATATCAACAGCCCATCAAAAATCAGTCAACACTTACAATACCTCCCCTGGCATTTATCAGTATGTAATTAAACAAAGTTCTTTTTTAAAAGACAGGTCCATCGAAATTTGTTAAACTTTATATTGATAAGCAGAACACCATTCTTTCTGATAATAATGTTTCATAAGTGTAACTACAGCCCTGCTCGTACTCGTGACGAAGGAAAAGGTTTAATGCTTCTTACTGGTGTACATGAACAATCTTTATTACGTGTTAACTTTACATACAGTACAACTTGAAAACTGCAAATACAAGAATAAGGCCATGAATTAGGCAAAATACACAGTACATATAAATGGTTAACATCCTAAACCGACATACATAACGTTTACATTTGAACGTAGAAAACCGTAAATACAATAAGGCTGTGAATTAGGCAAAATATACATAAACGGTTAACATCGTAAACCGACACACACAATGCCTACGTTTGAATGTAGAAAACCGTAAATACAACAATAAGGCCATGAATTAAATACACAATACATATAAACAGTTAAGATCGTAAACCGACATACATAATGTTTGAACGTAGAAAACTGTAAATAAAATAAGGCCGTGAATTATGCGAAACACATATAGACGGTAAAAACATTGTAAATAACACACGCAGTATTTGAACACACAATCACTCGATAGCTACAAATAAGAAATGAGTTCATGAAGCTTGTTTGAAGTGGCAATTCAGTTTGAGACAAATGGAACCAAAGCACAAAGGTTTGAGATAAAGGTTATAAACTCTTTTCTGTTACCATAATTTTGCCGGTGTAGATGATCTTAGGACTCTGATGTCGTGATCGGATGAGGAGAGACCATGCGCGCCCAGCGGGAGATTTTTGCGAGACTGCCTGGAAGAGTCTGGCAGTGCCTTAATATGGGCCAAGGAATGTGTGTATGCTGAACACGTGTTTCAGATTAACCCTGGAGTCACAAGGTCAAGTTATTCTGACCTCTGCCTCGGCGCGATCAAATTTGGGATTGCCTTTCTACGGAGGAAAAATGTCAATAAATTCGATCCCACTTATATTCTCATTAGTGGGGACAAGGCCGGGCGAAAAACGACTCCGTCTGTCTGTGAAGATCGATTCCCTATCATGAGGCACGCACGGTGGCGCCTGGTAACTCGCTATCCCAACTCCTGGTTCTTTTGAAATTTTACTTTATCTCAAACTATGTGTGTCTGGCTTCAGCTACTATAAGAATCCAAGAAAGTACAAGAAACATCATCATTGATAACATCTAAAAAAAAAAAACATAATAAAAATAATTTCCACAAACAAAAAGTGTACACTGTATTTTAATAAATAAACAAAAGATATTTTAGTTTTTTTCCGATTCAGAGCCAATCTAAAACTAATAGTTAGCAGGGTCGACGGAAATTCCAACAGATTTCATTTATCTTTGAAATTATCTTTATAGAAATGTATATATTGTTGAGATTCTGAATACATCCCAAAAATGTTATTGAAATGGACCCATTAGTATATTTTTGATGAAATTTTAAAATGTATGTCTAAATTGGGCTACAATTTCCCAATGCAAATAAGTTTTCAAACCCGATTATCTCTGGTTTTATATTGTCTACAGAAATAATTGTTAGTTGATAATTTTCTGCAATCTTTCTTTTTTTAATATCACAATGATTATTATGATGACCTTTTAATCGACACAGGTTGCTTTTTGCTAAAAGTCTGTGAGCATTGCTATCCTTTACTGAGCCATAAAACACCTTATATACAAGACAGCCTTTCGAATGTTATATTTGCATGTATGCACATGTAAAAAAAGTTCTGTTAATGTGTCGTATGTGACTATATGTTAAAGCAAGCCTTTAATTATTGGAAATAGGCATGTGGTTATCATTACAAGGTTAATAGGTGTCATTTGACCTTAAAAGCGACCTACATGCAAATTAATCTTTTGAATTCTTGAATATCTCAGGAAGATCCACCATATTATTCTATACACCATTAACTAAAAAATCAGCTTGTTAGAATTAATTTTAATGTTTGGGCCTAATTACTTTGGGTTGACATACACTTCAAAGTTTCTGAAAAATAAGATCCACACTTTTATGTTTTCTCTCTAGTATGTGTATGAAAATCTACATACTTCACAAGAATATGGTTTCTCGCCAGTGTGTGAGCATATATGTGTATATGATGCACCAAAAAGTAATATTTACATGTCAAAAGAATATGATTTCTCTGCAATGTACATTCATACATGTTGTATCATATATGACTTCTGTGGAAAGATTTTGTATAAATGTTTGAAGAAAACATCACATACACCTTGAAGGACTTTATAAGAGCTGTGCCTTATATCCACAGCAGAGGAAAGGGACATCTCATTAGTCAAGATACTAGTCTGACTCATTCGATTATTAAAAACAGGGAATTATTTATAATGAAGCATCTTAGCCCCCAGAACTGCTATAATATTAACTTCAAATTAATCAAGAAAACATCTATTGAGAACATCCCAGCAAAAATGTTTTCATCATATCAGTATCTTCATTCAATATTTTTACTTTTCTTGTTACCGGATAAAAAAAAAACAGACTAAATAATTGCAAAAGAAAATTTACATATTCAAAATACAGTCCTTTCATGTTGAAATTAAAGGAAAATAACATTAAATACTTTTAAAAAAACAATGTTCTTGTAACATGTTTTTCCATGTGTGTTTTTAAAATTCATCCCCACACATTAATAGAGTTTCTCTTTTTAGTGTGTGATTTTATGTTTTGTTCTTAAATGAGAACTCTTTCTAAAAGACCATCCACACACTGCATAAGAATATGGTTGTACTTCAGAGTGTGCTCAGAAGTGATCTTTTAAAATGCTGTTCCACTCCACAGAAATGTATTTGCATGTGTACTGTTATGCAAATTAGAATGAAAACGGTTAAATAACACACTTTACAAGAACATGATTTTGCTTTAGTGTGTTTACATCTGACTTTGTTTCTTTATATTGTGTGTTTGCATGGGTTTCTTTTTAAATTGAAGAATCAGAATATGCTGATTCACAAATTTTACACAAATAGAGTGTCTCAACAGCTGAACAGTGTGAAAATTCTGATCCACACATTTAACAAGAGTACGATTTCTTTCCAGTGCGTATTTCCTTATCTATTTAAAACTGATCCACACACTTAAGCAGAAACGACTTTCTCTCCAATGTGTGTTTGCATGTGCACCTTCAAATCTAAACGCTTTGAAAATGCTGATCTACACACTTGACAAGAGAATGGTTTTTCGCCAGTGTGTGTCTGCATGTGTCTCTTCAAATTTGAATTTTCTGAAAATGCTGATCCACACACTTGACAAGAGAAAGGTTTCTCTCCAGTGTGAGTTCGCATGTGTTTCTTCAAATGTGACCTCTGTGAAAATCCTGATCCACACACTTGACAAGAGTAGGGTTTCTCGCCGGTGTGTGTTCCCATGTGTATCCACAAGTCTGAACTCTGTGAAAAAGCTGATCCACACACTTGACAAGAGAAGGGTTTCTCTCCAGTGTGTGTTCGCATGTGTCTCTTCAGAGCTGAACTCAGGGAAAATGAAGAACCACACAATTGACAAGAGAATGGTTTCTCTCCAGTGTGTGTTCGCATGTGTCTCCTCAATGTTGAACTCTCTGAAAAAGATGATCCACACACTTGACAAGAGAAGGGTTTCTCTCCAGTGTGTGTTCGCATGTGTCTCTTCAGGGCTGAACTCAGGGAAAATGAAGAACCACACAATTGACAAGAGAATGGTTTCTCCCCAGTGTGTGTTTGCACGTGACTCTTCAAAGTTGAATTCTGTGAAAAAGATGAACCACACACTTGACAAGAGAATGGTTTCTCTCCAGTGTGTGTTCGCATGTGTGTCTTCAAATCTGAACTCTTTGAACATGCTGATCCACACACTTGACAAGAGAAAGGTTTCTCTCCAGTGTGTGTTCGCATGTGTCCTTTCAAAGTTGAATTCTCTGAAAAAGCTGATCCACAAACTTGACAAGAGAAGGGTTTCTCTCCAGTGTGTGTTCGCATGTGTTTTTTCAAATCTGAACTCCTTGAAAATGTTGATCCACACACTACACAGGAGTAAGGTTTCTCTCCTGTTTGTTTTTGCATGTTCTTTTCCAAATTGGCTAATTCACAAACTCGGCTCAAAGAAGGTTTTTGTCCAGTGTGTGTCTACATGTGTACTTTCCAATGTGAATTCAATGAAATTGTTGATCTACAGACTTTGCAAGAATAAGGTTGTTTGTTTGCATGTGATTATTTTAATTTGTACTGGGACAAAGCTGATCTACACATTTGATGTGAGTTTGGTTTATCCACAATGTCTCTCCGCATTATTTTTCTTAAAACTGAAGCCAGTGAAAATGACCCTCCACAAAAGTAGCATTTTTATGCAATGTGTGGGCATGTTTTTAAATGTGGAAATACATTCTTTCTTCATTCTGATCGTCACCATCAAAGCGATGATTACAGTTCATGGCCACCAATTTTTCATTGCAATATCTGTGAATGAAGAAGATTTATTATTAAAGAATATACAAAACTCATGTTTTATTTGCAATACCGTAATTATTCGTGTATAATACTATGGGCTATGAAATCCTGGAAACAAACATCTCTTGTGTATAGTACAGTCTGACTTTTCAGAATTTGTAGAACCTAAATTTAACCTTTGTTCAACTTTTTACTCAGTATCAACTCAAAATAAGAATTTATATAATGCTTTGAAACAGAAGAATTACACAGTATTTAGAGCAAACGCAAGGACAAAAATACAAGTTAGCAGCGAAAATAAGCTCACACTAAAAGAAACAGCAGTGAAGCAGACTAAAATGTGCTTAATATTGATGTGAATAAAATATTTTAAACAAATCTGGTTTGGTTAGTGATTTAAACTCTTTGTTGCACATTGTTCCAGTAACCAAACAGTGGACATCAACATGCATAGGTGGCAAAGGGGTGGCCCTTAAAATTGCATTACCAATTGGAATTACAATGATCGATAATGATTTCCCATCCTTTTGCCAGACGTACCTCTTCCTCTCAAATGTCTGGTGCATAGCACATTTGGTCAGACCCCCCTGACAAGGGCCGCCACATCCATCAATGTCAGCTCAGGACCTTTTATCCAAACAATCTCTCCTCTGGCCTTCCAGAATCCAAAACTTATCTTTGTTTTGGAATCATCTCCTGCAAACATGTCTGGCTTAGACCCCCCAGCTTTGACATTTCCTGGGTCCTCAAAATAAACATGGTTATATTATATTTAATTTTAGACATTTCTTGGGTCTTTTAAAATAAACAGGCTTCTTACCTACTTGAAATCTTTTTAGGCGGATTCCAGGTAGGTTTCAGCTACTTGTAAAATCCAGGGTATATTTTACTTCTAAAACCCTGCTACCGATAGTATCACATGTTCCTAATATGTTATCAATGACAGGAAAAATCTATGCATACTATTTGAGTGGGTGTCGTCTTTCTACATTTTGGATTTTTGGCCATTTTCAAAGTTTTGTGGGAGGAAAAGTACAGAAAATACAGCTGAATTCTACAGAAAAAGTTACCCTAGTCACAAAGTTTCAAAGCTGTACATGTGAGAGGTTGGACAGAAAGGCTTGTTTGGCAAAATGCAGGAAATTGAGTAAAATTTCAAAATCTTTAGAGATACAGACCTAAAATTTGATTTTTTTTCCTGGGGAATCCAAGAGGGTGACCTGATATGAAATGACTCATAACCATAATTTTTGAGTAACACAATATTTCCTTCCTGTGAAACACTGCAACACAAATATCCAAAACATAACTGAAATAAATTAAAAAATAACTAAATTTAGGAACAATGGCTTCAAATTGAGTGCACAAGATGTGCAAAGGTAGGTAGCTTTGATTTTTTCCATTTTTTTTCTATATTATTTTATTTGATAAATTAAAATACCATTGTAACAGTACACCATATAAAATAATGGGCACTTAGTGCTGTATTGCAGTACACAAATTTGGAAGATTGAAGCAAAAAACAAACAAGTGGGACTGCCGAACTATTGTGCCAAATCAAGTACCCGTCTTATACAAGGGGCTACAATTTCGAGAGAGTTACACAACAAAAATGCTGATATTGATGTATTTTGTGGTGAAATAGAGAAATCTCTACAAAATCTTGACATTTTTACTGAGGAGAGATTCTCTGTCAAGGGGTTACTTCTGAATTACCTTCACCAAGTTGGAAGTTTGCTGCATCTGATCAGAGCTTCATAACAAGTTGATCTGAAGCTGTACCTACCAGCTCTACAAGAACAGATCAAGTATTATTTTGCACATGACTTTCACATTGCCCAATTGCAACAAGTGAAAAAGAATGATGCAGAAACTTGGAGCTCAATTGAGGATAACTTTAATGTTGCAAGGTCAGGCATCCCTTTCACAAACCTGTTTGTTGATCAAACACTCGAACAACAGATACATGCTCTTAAAGTTGCAGGTGTATAAGTGGAATTACACAAAATGAATCAGCACTTGACAGGTATCTGTGAATCTCCCCTGGGGTCAAGCATTTAGTGGAAGAGTTTCAAGCTAGTTATGGGGTCAGTCCTACAAAGGAGAGAAAGTTGCACCATCAGTTTCAATGGCATCAAGAGTGCAGCAAAGATAAAGAATGAGATTCTTAAGCATTGCATGGGAAATCCTTTTGTAGCAGATACAGCACCAACCTTAATAGAAGGTAACTTGGTGGGTAAATCCAAATGTCAACAATTGGTACAGACTAATATCAGGGAGTTTGTGTGAGGCTGCCGAACAATATGAATGTGACTCTTATTAGCCGTGAAGGTAAGCTGAAGAGCAATAACTGATGATATGTAAATAAGCCCATAAATGGTGCCAATCAAAACGCTGGTTGATTCATAGACACTTGATTACTAATGCACCAAGAGATTATTTACATATTCAAATGTTAGGCATTTTCATGTGTGGGAGTATTCAACTTGCAAACATGAGGTTAACATGAAGTGACATCATGGCTTCTTTTTATTTATTCTTTTTTCCTTCAATCACAGTATGTAGTCATCAAGGTGTCTTGGTAGATGTTTATGTCTTTTTGACTGATATAAATCAGATGTGGTTTTAGTGCAATCTCTTGATGTGTGATGGGGGTATTGGTAGGTTTTGAGATTCATCAGCACCTTCTTGGAGGTGTCCCAGATATAGTGGTATGGTCCGTCATTTTGGTAGGTATATTGGGGGGAGTGGGGATAGCAGACCCTTTGAGTACATCGTGCAAGTCTTCTACGATGTCATAGTTATTGCAAAAGGAAATGATGTGTGGCCAAAATGGTTTGGAACTTTGTAGCACTCTGAATATGACAGTTGGCGTAACTGACTACCACTGAATTTCTG
>VCCN01004125.1:1241247-1254113 GCA_006491835.1 Architeuthis dux | reverse complement strand
ATCCATTGGCCTATAAAATATACTTAACATTTACTGCTGAAATACCTGTAAACTAATTACTTTTATGGTAAAATAAAGTATATTTTTGAACTCTTCATGTCTGAAAACCATGATTTCACCTTTCCAAATGCTCAGATATGCCAATTTGGAGACGAGTTGTGAAATTCTGTTGTTGTTTTGGTGTGTGCTGGTGGCCATTTTGTTTTATGTAAATGAGGTAGTTCATCCCCAACTTTTTCTTGGGAACATCTTTTTTTTAACATCCTAAGTCTTGATTTCTTTTTCTGTTATTCTACATAAAAAACCTTGTCAGAATTCTGGATGAGCTACATTGACATAGTCATTGTATTGCACCCGGTGGCCCAATCTGGCTTCAATAGAGGGACATTGGGAGCTCTACATGGCATCCGTTCACTAATTCCATGGTTCTTTGCCTATGACAACGCTCTACGCATGCTCCCTCAGTGTGTATTAGGTTGAAATGTCTCAATTGTCTATACACATCCAGATGTCTATGATAGTTTTAAAGAAGGTTGGTTTGCTGTTCAGATAGGAGACTCCAATACATTTGATCGCATCACTGTTGATCAGGCAACAGAAGAAACTGTCAACAAAGACACCAAAACTCCAGGTGCTGCTTTAGTCTGAGTATTGGTGCTGTTAGACGATACTAACAGCCGAATACAGAAGTACTTAAGTCAGGATGCTGCGTGAGGTAGTTCAGCTAAACTAGACATGTAGCATGCTGATATGTACAAGTCACAAAAATGTCTAACCTCCACAACAAGACATCTCTCATTCAGTTCCTTGCCCATGAGTGGAAGCAAGAGACACGTTGATAGACTAAATGGCAAAACTCTTTTTGTCACATGCCATGATATTTGTCATCGGATTAGCGCCCAAAGCTGTGCCATAGCTAGAGTCAATCCAAGAAGTTCCTATTACACTCAGCTCATGCAGCAACCTCTGGCTTCGAGTCAATTGTCATCATTTCAGATGACACAGATGTCTTCCTTTTATTTCTGGCCTTCACTAAAGACATTCCTGCCTGCCTCACCTTATTGGAAAGGTGGAACACATGCTAGAGTGAAATACATTGAGGTACAGAAAATCGCTAGGATTCTTATTGAATCAGTTTGTGAGGCAATTATTGGAATCCACAGTTTTACCAGGTGTGATTCTATCACATATGCATCCAGAACAGCTACTGAAAAGGTGAATGAACTGCGCTATGGGCTGTTTGCATCCAAAAAGGGGCATAATGAGCCACACCACCTACAACGTTGCAAAAACACATTCTCCATGCAAATTATCACACAGCATCTAGAGCCGATGTCTGGAACAAACCCCACAAGTTCCATCACCGAGCGGACATGGTTTGAAGCTGGAGATCAAGAAAAGCTAATAATTGATTGGATTGATACATCGTTACAGCTCCAGAATCAACTCCTGGTATATGCCAAATCTTGCACCTCACCCAAATGCAGCTGTGTTGTCAATGGGTTGGAGTTCTCAGAACGCTGCAGACTATCAACATGTGAGAACCAGCCAGATGATGATGGAGTTGCTTATAATGAGAAAGGTGATACAGATGACGAGTCCTTTGAGTAAGAATCAAAGGGCATCATTTATTTGATAACACTCATACTGAAACTTGAAAATGAATATGTATGCCATCATTAGTTTGCAACTTGAAGTTGTCAGAATAGTCTAAAACTGTACTATATATACTCTAGTTTGTATAATAACAATCTGCTTATATAAAATTATGACCCAAATGTTAAAATATTTTAGGAATCAAATCTGTAGACACAGAAACTATGTGGGAGATTAAATCATAAAACTGACCCTCATGAATACATAACATTTCAAAGACTATTATTTGGACACTGGTTAAGACTGTTTTCTGATGAGAATTCCATTGATATTACCCAGCACAAGAATGAACCTTTATCAGAAACAAAACTGATGATCATCAGTATTCTCATGGCATTAGTGTATTTCTAAACAACAAATATAATTTTAAAAGCATTCATACGTTTTATTTCAAAAAGAATGTTTGTATCATGAAAAAATAACAAACTGTGTAGGTTCATATTTTATCACAACTGTTCATTAGGGGTATCTCAGTTTGATGGGCTCTGCAGGGGATAAGCTACTGATTGCAAATTGCTATCATGCTGAAATGTGTTCCCCAGATATCTATCTTTCAGAATTGTACCGATCAGCCTAAATTTGGGTACCTGGCTCACGGACTATTACTCCAGTAGTTAGTGCATGTCAATCCATTTGTCCAACAGCTGCAAGTAGTTCAGGAACATGTTGGCACAGACAAGCAACAAGTTGTAGTAGTCATTTTGGTGCAATTTCCTTATTACTATAAACAGGTACAGGAATGTTCCATTCTATTTTCCACCCGATCAGGGCCAGATTAGCAGTGCAAGTAGGAGGGGCAATTTGCATAAGAAACTGGCGCTTGGCTTTTGGTACTGAAATTTAAAAAAATTAAAAAATCATGAATTATATGATCTCATGGGTTTTAAAAATCATGCCCGTTTCAGATTATTATAGAAAAATTACATTACCTACGAAAAAACAATATTTAATGAAATGGATTGCTAGAAAGGATTCGAAATATGAAAAGTAAATTCAATATTATCAAGGATGAAACTGAGTTCAAAAAAAGAATCAAGAAAAATAATCTAATCCTCACCAACAAGGCGTTGCTGGTTACAACTTGTTACTCAAAGCCCCATTAAGACCAATCATGATATTTTCATTAAGAATCTAAATTTTCCGTAGATATTATTGCTTACTGTTTCAGCCATACTCAACTTAATATTTGACCTATGAGGATGCCTTCAACACCATTTTATATTCATGTTTGATTCCTAAATAAAAAGAGCTTTAATTTGATATCCAACATGATGTTTATCTCAACAAATCAATTTTCAGAGGGTTTCAAGGGAGAGAAAATGTTACCCTTCGGAATCTTGAAAAGCCCCCTCTAAACTATCTTTTTTCCAGCCCTCCCCCCCAAAGACACACCTGTACCCTACTTCACACTTATACTGTAATTCCACCAACTTCTACCCGACTATAAGGTTTGATAAGCATTCCACAGTTAAAACGTGTGAGAAAGCCATTAATTCTCACCATCTTCATCAGTAATAGGTGAATATTCTGAAATATCTGGCCATTACTATGACTACACATCAGTGAACAATGTAATCCAGCTTTTTGGCAACCACAAGATATCAGACAACCTCTGTATATCCTGCAAAAAACAGCTTGTTATAATTAATTTTAATGTTTAGGCCTAATGCTCCTGGGCTAATTACAAGACTTTGGGTTGACATACACTTCAAAGTTTCTGAGAAATAAGATCCACACTTTTAATTAGAATATGGTTTCTATGTCACATCAAATGTGATTTGTGTGAAAATCCACAAGAATATGGTTTCTCTCCAGTGTGTGTGTAAACGTATGATGCACCCAAAAAGAATATTTACATGTCACAAGAATATGATTTCTCAGCAATGTGCATTCATACATGTTGTACCATATTTGTCTGAGGAAAGCACCACCTTGAAGGAATTAATAAAGGCTGTACCAGAAACTTGTATCCACAGCAGAGGAAAGGGACATCTCAATAGTCAAGATACTAGTCTGACTCATTCAATTATCTATAATGAAGCATCTTAGCCTCCAGAACTGCCATAATAGTAACTTCAAATTAATCAAGAAAAGATCCCAGCAAAAATGTTTTCATCATATCAGTATCTTCAATCAATATCTTTGCTGTTATTGTAACTGGATGGAAGAGAAAAAAAACAGTCAAAATAATTGCAAAAGGAAAGGAAATTTACATATTCAAAATACAGTCCTTTCTTGTTGAAATTAAAGTGAATATTTTTTGTTGATTTGAAGAAAAATAACATTAATGTTCTTGTAACATGTTTTTCCATGTGTTTTTAAAATTCATCCCCACACATTAATAGAGTTTCTCTTTTTAGTGTGTGATTTTATGTTTTGTTCTTAAATGAGAACTCTTTCTAAAAGACCATCCACACACTGCATAAGAATATGGTTGTTCTTCAGAGTGTGCTCACAAGTGTTCTTTTAAAATAATGTTCCACTCCACAGAAATGTATTTGCATGTGTACTATTATGCAAATTAGAATGAAAACAATTAATAACACACTTTACAAGAACATGATTTTGCCTCAGTGTGTTTGCATGTGTCTATTTAAAACTGTTTTTTTTTAAATGCTGATAACATACTTAACCAGAAACAACCTTCTCTCCAGAGTGTGTCTTCATGTGTAGATTCAAAGTTGAACTTTTTAAAACTGCTGATCCACACAATTGGCAAGAGAAGGGTTTCTCTCCAGTGTGTCCGCATGTGTCTCTGCAAATGTGAACTCTGTGAAAATGCTGATCAACACACTTGACAAAAGTAGGGTTTCTCACCAGTGTGTGTTCGCATGTGGTTTTTCAAATGTGAACTGATTGAGAATGCAGATCCACACACTTTACATGGGTAGGGTTTGTCCGCATGTGTATCTTCAGTGCTGAATTATGTGAAAATGCTGATCCACACACTTGACAAGAGTAGGGTTTCTCTCCAGTGTGTGTTCGCATGTGTATCTTCTGACCTGAATGCATTGAAAATGCAGATCCACATACTTAACAAGAAAAGGCCTTTTCTCCAGTGTGTGTTTGCATGTGACACTTCATATGTGATTGACGATTGCATTTGTATTCTAAAAGTCCTATTAGGAAGTACCTATTAAACAGCCTAGACAAAAAGTCCATGGAAGTACCTATTAAACAGTATAGACAAAAAGTACCTATGTTTATATATTGTATACAATAACTTTTATATCAGATTTCTCTTCATTTTTCATGACTGAAATAAACTTTTGAGGCTGGAGTGAAAATCAGTTATAAATGAAAATTAATTAGATACTAGCACTCACTTTATTAATGCTCTTTTAAAATGTATCGCAATAATTAAATATCTTCTGTGAAGGTTTAATTTTGAAAATAGCATAAATACTTTTGCGAACTCACAGTGAATTTCAAAGTATATAAAGGCCAGGTTTCCTTTATAACTTAAGGAATATCGATTCTGCTATAATTGAAGGATCTGTCATCAGAAACAATGAACTCAATTTTAAAATGGTTTAAAAAATAGAATTGACCTCAGAGAAATTTGATTCAAGGAAAATTAGTTAATTTAATGATTAATGGACTTGATTTTGGGAAAATATTGTTTACTTTTCACAGAAAACTTAGTGAAAAATACATTTATTTACCAGAGGTGTCGTTTATGGGTGAACACAATTCAAAGGTCAAGTAACCGAGTTCCTAGACTTCCCACACCATATCTACTGTCAGCACGTATTTGTTTTAACATTTTTAAGTTTTAATGGATGACAGGAAATGTCAACGGCTAACCAAATTTTCACTAGCTACTTCTTTCTGCACCTACTGATAAATCAAAATTAATTTAATTGAAAAGTTTTAAAAGCTCTAAAAAAACATATATATATATATATTTCCAACAGATATTTTTTATTGTAAAATCAAGAAGTGTACACTATATCTTAATAAAAAATAAGAATTTTCCAAACCAAAAATATTTTTAATGCATTTCTTATTTTCAAATTCTTATTTAAAATAGTTTGCAGTTTCAAATGAAATTTTGACTGATTTAATTTCCACAGGGAATTATCTTTATAGAAATGTAAATATCTTTTACATGCAAAAAATATTTTATAGAGATTTCATAAAATTAAAGGGAGGAGGGGTGATTGACGTAAAAAAAAACATATTTCCAGAGGTTTTTCATACAAACTACCCTTTTCATAAAATATTAATTCAAAAATGAATAGGTACCAACAATTTCATTGAAATTGGATCATTAGTTAATTTATGGTAAAACTTTAAAATCTGTGTGTAATTTGGGCTAAATTCTCCTGATGCAAATTCCTAAGCTTCACTGGTTCGCTAAGTGTAAACTAGTTTTCAAACACAATTATCTCAGGGTTTATATAGTCTATACAAATAATTGTAATATGAGAATTTTCTACAATTCTTTTTTCTTATTAAAAACAGAAAGACTATTAAGACAAAATTGATAATTTACAAGTTTCTAGCGACACATGTGGTTTTGTTGTCAAAAGTCTGTGAGAGTACTAGTTATTATATATCCATGTTTCTATATACGGGACAAAAGTAATTTTTTAAAAAGGTTTCTCCAATTCTTTTTCTAAATGGTACAAAATTTGTGAAAATTGAATGCATTTTTATATGTAACAAATATATATTACGACCGAACAGTCCAAATGCCCAATCCACATGAAATACGGAAATAAGGCTGCCTACTTTTCGGCCGACGTCACAGCTCAGCCACTGCTGATGTCAAGCCAGCATAAATAGCCAGGCAAAATCCCCTAACTTTACCGCCCCACTTCACTCTTACCGTCCGTGTCCGCACGTAAAATCTTCGCTCCTCTCTCTAAACTCCTCTTCATGTTTTGTACGACTAGTCACGGGCACCGAATGCAAACCTGATTCCCTCAACCGCGCGACGTAGATAGAATCTGTCCTTGCTATTTCGAATCGCAAAATTCACAAAGGCTGACGACGTCATTGAGCCACAAAATGGGCCTGTAACATGATTATCTAACCCAGTATTAGTACCAAAAGCAGATGGCTCCATGCGAATCACAGTGGATCTAAGAGACCTAAATAAAGCTCTACAGGACACTCACTTTCCCATCCCATGCGTTGATGACATTATGCCCATGTTCACTGGAAAATCTGTATTCAGCAAGTTGGATTTAAAAACAGCATTCCATCAACTTGAGCTTGCAGAAGAATCCAAACCCCTACTGTATTTCGTGCAGAAGATCGCTCAATGCGTTATAAGAGACTCACCATGGGGACTCTACCAGCACCAGGTGAGCTCAATTATCGACTCCGACCCATCATTGTCAACATCCCGGACGCTGCAATCATCCAGGACGACATTGTCATAGCAGCACCCGACGAGGAAACAGGTGATCGGACACTAGAGCTTGTTCTCACAGCTCTCGAAGAAGCAAGACTAATTGCCAGCCCCAGAAAATGTATCCTCGGAAAACATAAATACCATTCTGGGGATTCAAAGTCAACAAAGACGGAATCAAACCGGATCCGACTAAAGTCCAAGCCGTACAAGAAGCGGGGAAACCAATAACCAAGGATGAACTGCGATCCTTTCTTTGTATGATTAGGTCAAACGGTGCATTCATCCCTGATCTCGCTGCTGCCACAGCAAACCTACGTGAAGTGACTAAACAAAACAGAGGCTCACGAAAAAGAGTTTCACATTAAAAAAGCATTCAAAGCCGACGTGCTTCTAAGACACTACCACACCAACAATGTATAGAGCCTATCATTCTAGATATATGTTTGCTTTTTCCTTGAAGCTCCAGGATTAAATTTTTCTCTGATCCACCAACCAGCAAGAGTCGCATAATTGATCTAGGTTTGATTTCTGGATTGGGTAAAGACGTTTATCTCTTCAATTAGGCTTACAAATCTTGCCAGAACTTTGCTTTTATGTTGCCATAGTACTACTTTTTTTCGTGTATTGCTTGGTTTAACAGTCAGGTTTTAATGCGGCAACCTTGCCATGGCCTAACAAAGTGGGGCAGGGGGTTACATGAAGAATCGAGTGGGAAAGGTCGTGTGCGCAGAGATTTAAAATATGTAATTGTAACATTAGAACATTGTTTATTGTGCATCCAAGAAGCCATTGATGAGCTTCTCTGTGATTATCGCTCGACTCCACATCCAGCTACTGGCCTTACATCTGGAGATATGTTGTTCAGGGGAGGTTATCAATCAAAGTTTCCCCAGAAACCCAACACCATTGAACATCAAATCCAGGAAGTCAGAAACCGTGATGATCACAGGAAGGAGGTTACCAATGTCAAAGTAAACTCCCCCTGATGGCGCAAATATCGAGACATCATCCAAGGGGACAAAGGTTTGGTGAAGCGAGCAGCTGGAAGAACGAAATACACATCCTGTTTGAACATATACCATACACGGTAACAGACGTTCAAGGGAGTCGCTATGAACTAGTTCAAGACAGCGAACATGACAATAGACGACCTATCTTCAGACACATCAGTGACATTAAGCTATACAAAGCACGCCCAGCCCCCGAAATCCATCACACTCCACCTCTAAAAAAAACAGCCAAAACGAAGATACCGTTCCCCGGGCAAAACCACACAAGCTCCAGTGTCGGGCCCACAGCGTTCCTCGCCAGATCCAACTCTTACTACACCAAATCAACTACCGAATCAATCGATCCCACAGCCACGTGCCCCACCAACAGCTAAACCCCTTCCAACCGCAACTAAACCCAAACACGACACTACATATCGATGTACAGCCCCAAATGGGTCTGACAGAAATTCCCACGATAATGTTGCTACAGCACCCATGCCAAGCGCATATGGCATGAACCATACTCGATGGGAGGAGAGAAGTAGAGTCAGTAAACGAAAACCCAAACTACCCTCGAGATATGGCGACTACGTTGTGAACCTACCAGGCAAGCAAAGTCGCAAATGAGAGAAGGGGGTGATGGTGCAAGCAGAGTGATCTCCATTGAACATTACACTGTAACCAAGAGTTACTGCTCTTGGATATCGCGCTGGTTTGGAGAGGACTCGTTAGGGGACGCAGGGAGAGACAAACAAAGGATTCCCGCGACTACACCGGGAGAAACAAAGGTTTCCCCGCTTCTATGTAAATAAACCTGTTCAAAATGTATATACTGTCTTTCTTACCTCTTTCAACTATTACCCATTTTACCTCTAAAACCTAGCTATCTAACGCCACTGATTGTCTATTCAGTAATATTACTGCTTACTACAACTATTGTTTACATGCGTTGAGTTTACTATCCGAACTAAGTAATATTTATATTATTGTTAATGAGCAGGTGTTAAATTCTAAGGTAATCAATGGAGTCAAATAGATTATACCTAATTCATTAACCCTCTTTGTTACAATGATTAGTAGGAAACACTGGTTGCAAACCATGTTTTGTTTGTTTTTTCTACTTCTGCCAACGAAGGTGGCTTCTTGTAACAATGAAATTAAAAAAGAAATCTTTTGTGCATATCAAACCTTGAAGATGTTTGCGATATGATAATATCATTATTGCAAATAGCAACTTTAGCGACACGTGGGTCTGTCGGCTAATTTATGGTCAGCGACTCGTGGGTTGGTCGCGTGGTGTATGAGTATGTACGTGTGGATGCAGGATGGATGTACTCGTTGTGTTGTTGAAAGAGGAAGATGGTGATAAGGATGAGGCTTTCTCTTTGGAACGAGGATGAAGAGAAGAAAGATTTCTTTGTTGTTGCCGTACGAAGTGAGTAGAAGAGGAAAGAGGAGCGAGGAGGAAGAGACTTTCTTTAGCCTTAAAAAGGGCTGGTGTGCATATTATAGTTTGGTTAGAGGTTGTTGCTGGCCCTGAGAAAGGCCGTGTTTGCTTATTAATATAGTTTGGTGTGACTCTGTTGCTGGACCTGAAAAGGGCCGTGTTGGCATATTTGGCCGGTGTCGCATGAAAAGACTGAGTCCTCAAAAGGACTGCTGGAACACCGGTGCTGTCGAGGTCACGTGATGCAAGCGGGGGGAGTCGATTGGCCGGTTAGTAGAGAGCCGTAGAGGAAGAAAGGCTAACGCCGCCATGTTGGCTTTTGGCACGGAAATATAAACGTAGACACGAGGGGCCATTTTAAGTAAGAACAAACAATGCAGATAGAGGTTATAAATGAGTAGTTCGTTTACTCAAGAAGAAAATGACATGTCGAAAATGAAACGTGCATGCAAAGCATATGGAGTAAAAATACGATCGTAGAGACAGAAAGTTATTGGGAAAGAGAAGGTTTGTTCCGTAGTAGAAGGAGTAGTCACGGAGCGATTCGAACTTAGCAAAGACTGATTTTGTCGGTTAAGGCGAGGGATATAAGTGATCTACATCGCGTGGTTGAGGGAATCAGGTTTGCATTCGGCGCCTGTGATTAACTCACTACAGTAGTAGGCTAAGGGGATTTGTCCCTAGAAGGTAGCGAAACAATCGGTTGAGGCGAGGCAGAGGTGCGTGGGGTCGCCGGGGTGATTGTTGGCTGAGACACTAGAGACAAAAACGAAGTCGTACGGAACGGACTATTGAGAGTACGTGCTAGCACGGACCGAAAGAGTGAAGTGGGTGGTGAAGTTAGGGGATTTACCCTAGCTATTTATGCTGGCTGACATCAGCAGCGGCTGAGCTGTGACGTCGGCCGAAAAGTAGGAAACCTTATTTTCGTATCTCATGTGGGTTAGTCATTTGGACCCGGTCGTCTCCAACACAACTAATGAATAAACAAGTTGCAAGTCAACCAGGACGGATATTCTGAGAAAGTAAGCCGTAAAAGCAAAATAATCTATACCTGATTAAGTTTGTATGATGGTTGACAATGCCACATCTAATTAAAAATAAAATCAATATAACATCACAACTCATGCCTGAAAAGAACCATGTACATAAATGTTCAAAGGTGCACCTAAAAAGTCACAATGATTGATATTGTTCAGATTCAACTCATTGATAATTAACAATTTCTGTTTAAAAATAAATATCACTAGGTGTCGATATATATCGCTACATAAATTAGTGTACGTGTATGTGTATATTCTCATACACATGGCACATTAACCATAGTCTTTTGTATACATTTACTTCAGAGACTGTCATTTTTCGATAATGATAAAAGCGAGCATCACGCTCTCTTTTATCATTATTTATTTGGGAAATTTAACATTACTAAATCATTACGAAAATTATTTGAAAAAGAGCGCTATAGCGAATCATCGCTAAGCAGGGTATTACTGTATTTTACAGTTGAAAAAAAGAGGAATAATTCTGAAAACCATTATTGTAGGCCAACAGTATATGATTAAGTAAGCCTGGTTACCAACAGCGAGGTCCTGGCTGCGTCCAGATACCAAGCCACTATATTCTGCTCCGGCAACGCTGCCTCTGTTGGCTATGCCACATACACCTTAATCACCTGCTGTATGGGGAACTATCCTCCGACAAGAGAGCTCAAGGGTGGCCCCATGTTCATTTCAAAGAGAGAGATGAAGTCACTGAACGTAAACGTCGAGAGGTGGGAGTACATCGTAAGCGATCGCCCTCGCTCGAACAATACTTGACCTTAGAATATGCTCTAATACCCATTTCAGTAATCCCTACTCATACGTGACCACATTTCAGTTGGCTATAAAATGCTACCTCGATTGTTAATTGTAAAGTTCCATACACTCGCTCACTTGATGTTAAAATCGGTAATCGCGCGTGTGGAAATTTACAATCGGGGTAGCCATTAAATTCGTTGTAGCAATGTTATAGCCAACCGAAATTTGATCACATATAAGTAAAGATTACCCTCCCCACCACACACACAGTTTCATATGGCCTCAATATGTTCCTGTAAATGTTTCAAAATTTTCTCGGGGGTTATTGCAACCCCTGCCCCAGCTGTATGGGCACACTGCGCTTGCAAGAATCGTTTTGAATTCCCAATCCATCCCTGCCTTGAGCAACCTTTTTATGACCTCATTAGCCACGCCCACCTTTTTGCCATAAAAATGTACTTTTAGATATTAACATATCATGTGGTTATCAAATTAAAGCTCTTTTCATATACCAACCAAATATGGGAATAGAAATCATGAAATGCGCCCAGATAAGTCCGGAAATGAACACAAGTCTTACAATTGTGTATCTTATTTATATGAATCATCCGATATTGCTGTCTCGTCCTCATCAGTACCCTCATCGGCCTCCACTAAAGATGAACCTCTCTTAGTATTTTCATTTGCACATTGTTCACCGCCTTTATAGTCCGTGAGTTACGAGGGTTGGTCGATACCATAAAAGGTGGCCAAGTTTTATTGATACCATTTGAAATATCTACCCATAGACATTGAGAATTGGCATGATAGCAATCCCAAGTTAGTAGCTTACACTTGCTAGAAAGTCACAAATATTATCGTAAATCCATTTCCCGAGGGTTATTGGAGGAATGATATGCACATGTGTGTTCTATAAATGCTTTAAAATCACTTTTAATAATCATTTTGTTTACTTATTTTTAAATGTCTTTCTATTTATTCATGATATTTCTTTCCCTTTCATATTCACAATTGTGTTGGTGTCAAGATGATTATTTTGTTTTGATGAACATTCTTTTATATTTACTAACACTTATTATTAAGATCTAATTTCTTAAATTACCGTGTGTCTATTCAGGTGCATGAGAAGTGAGCCTTTTTCTTCTGCACCCTGAAGATGGATCAACATACAAAGAAACATGCATCATCCATTCTGCGGATAGTGATTGACACAGTAGTCTCATTTGACCAAGAGACTATGATTCTTGGAGCACTCTTCTTATATCTGCCAGACAAAGACACCATACACCACAACTGGACATTGCTGTCGACAGATGTTCACTATGAAATGAGACTTGGATCAACTTGAATCAACTTGAATATGCAGATGATGGCTCCCTTTCACAGGTGAAGCGACGTTCCACAAGGGAACAGGCTTCATCCTCAATAGTTTTGGATAAACCTTGTATATTTTGTCCACTAGAAAAGACAACAACATACATAAAAGGGAAAAGGGACAGATAACCCTTGGTAAAGTGTGTTGAATTACAAGCAGACGCAAAGATGCAAGAAGCAGCAACAAAGCGAAATAGGCCGGGGGCCAGCAGGGTATACAATGCACCCCC
>VCCN01004125.1:1229539-1239949 GCA_006491835.1 Architeuthis dux | reverse complement strand
GATGGAGATATACACATATATTCCCGGAACGGAATGGGGGCTGCTGGGAACTTCGGCATGTTTGATTTAACATACATATATATAAATCTCCAATCAGGCAATTTATGCCAAGGCTGTAGAGATTGTCAAAACATGCAGACAGATTCAAGAATGTAACCTTGCGGTTGGGAGCATTCCATACTATGTGCAATCTGCTATCCATCATTTGAAAAAAGGTTCCAAGATGGTGGTTTGAAAGATATTATCATTGAAGCAGGGATTGTTGCAGAAGGGTCTGTCGCTGGTGTCATGGAAGTCTACCAATACAACAGAGCAGTGAGAACCCACAAATGTATGCTCTAATCCGCATTGTCTACAAGGAACTTATGCCATGGATGGAACAAGATCATTCACCACACATAGAGTGCATTGAAGAAGGACTAGAAATTATCCATGATCTTTATGAAAAGATTATATCAAATGCACAACTTGATGGCTTACTTCATTACTTTGCAGACTATCAACATGTGAGAACCAGCCAGCTGATGATGTTGCTTATAATCAGGAGAAAGATGATACAGATGACGAGTCCTTTGAGTAACAATTAAAGTGCATCATTTACTTGATAACACGCATACTGAAACTTGAAAATGAATATGTATGCCATCATCAGTTTGCAACTTGAAGTTGTCAAAATAGTCTAAAACTGTACTATATAGACTCTAGTTTGTATAATAATAATCTGGTTATATAAAATTGTTTTATATATTCAAAATATGACAAGGAATCAAATCTGTAGATACAGAAACTATGTGGGTATGCCCAACTAAACATATAATGCACTAGGGAGATTAAATCATAAAACTGACCCTCATGAATACATGGTGAGACTGTGAATATGTAACATTTCAAAGAGTATTATTTGGACACTGATTAAGACAGTTTTCTGTTGAACATTTCATTGATTACGGCTCAGTGATATTACCCAGCATAAGCATGAACCTTTATCAGAAACAAAACTGATTGGTTGAATATTCTGACATATCTGGCTATTACTATGACTACTTCATCAATGAACAATGTAATCCAGCCTTTTGGCAACCACAAGATATCAGGCAACCTCTGTATATCCTGCAAAAATCAACTCGTTATAATTAATTTTAATGTTTGGGCCTAATGCTCCTGGATTAATTACAAGACTTTGGATCGACATACACTTCAACTGCTAGAACAGCTTAAAGTTTCTGAAAAATAAGATCCACACTTTTAATTAGAATATGGTTTCTCTCATCAAATGTTGTGTTAAAATCCACATACTTCACAAGAATGTGGTTTCTCTCCAATGTGTGTATGATGCACTAAAAAGGAATATTTACATGTCACAAAAATATTTCTCAGCAACGTGCATTCATACATGTACCAAATATGACCTCTGTGGAAAGATTTTGTCTAAATATTTGTTTATAAGAAAGCATCACATAAGCTTGAAGGACTTCATAAGGGCTGTACCAGGAATTGTGCTTTATATCCACAGCAGAGGAAAGGGACACCTCATTAGACTGTGATTTCATGTTTTGTTCTTAAATAAGAATTCTTTCTCCAGGGATCTTAAAATTAATGCTGTTCCAAACACTCCACAGAAATAGGTATTCTTTCAGGTCTGTCTTCATATGTGTATTTAAGCAGGACCCCCTTGGAAATACAAAACCACACACTTTATTAAAAATGATTACATGTTTGCATGACTTCTTAAATTTGAATCCTGTGAAATATCTGATACAAATATTTTGCACTTTATTGTATTTGCATGTGTACTATTATGCAAATTAGAATGAAAATGGTTAAATAACACACTTTACAAGAACATCATTTTGCCTCAGTGTTTACATCTGACTTTTCAAATTGAAGAATCGGAATATGGTGATTCACACATTTTACACAAATAAAGCTTTTCTCCAGTGTCTGTTCGCATTTGTCTCTTCAATTCTGAACAGTGTGAACATACAGATCAACTACTTTATCTCCAGTGTGTGAGGATGTGTCTATCTGAAAATTGTGATCCACACAAGAGTAGTGTTTTTTCCAGTGTGTGTTTCCCTGTATTTTTTTAGAATGCTGATCCACACTTAACCAGAAATGACTTTCTCTCCAGTATGTGTTCGTATGTGTCCCTTCAAAGTTGAATTTTGTGAAAAAGCTGATCCACACACTTGACAAGAGAATGGTTTCTCTCCAGTGTGTGTTCGCATATGTCCCTTCAAATTTGAACTCTGTAAAAATGCTGATCCACACACTTGACAAGAGTAGGGCTTCTCTCCAGTGTGTTCGCATGTGTCCCTTCAAATTTGAATTATCTGAAAATGTTGATCGACAAACTTGACAAGAGTGGGGTTTTTCTCCTGTGTGTGTTCGCATGTGTCTTTTCAAATCTGAACCACACACTTTACAAGAGAAGGGTTTCTCTCCAGTGTGTGTTTGCATGTGTCTTTTCAAAGTTGACCATGAAAATGCTGAACCACACACTTGACAATAGGGTTTCTCCCCAGTGTGTGTTCGCATTATTTGAAACTGCTAATCCACACACTTTACAAGAGAAGGGTTGCTCTCACATGTGTGTTCCCATGTGTATCCCTCAATTCTGAACTCTGTGAAAAAGCTGATCCACACACTTCACAGACGTAAGGTGTGTCGCCTGTCTGTGTTTGCATGTTCTTTTCCAAATCTGAACTTTATAAATTGGCTGATCCACAAACTCTGCTTAAAGATTTTTGCCCAGTACGTGTCTGCATGTGTAATTTCAAACTTGAATTCAATGAAAATGTTGATATACAGACTTTATAGTCACACAAATTGCAAGAACTGTAAATGCTTGTTGAAAAAATGGTTTCTTCATTTTAATTGTCAACACCAAAGCGATGATTGCAGTTAATGGCCATATCTGTGAATAAAGAAGATTTATTATTAAAGAAAATACAAAACTCTAATGCTTTATTTGTAATACCGTAATTATTCGGGTATAATATGAGCGAGCGGTGAAAATTAGCACACATTAAGAGAAACAAAATTATACTCAAACACACATTCCAAACACACTGGATGGCAGTGAAGACAACATTCTTTTTGAGGAACAAGATGACATCTATACCAACAACAGAGATGAAACTGCCATGAAGTCTATCTTTGACAGAGACTGCAGTGAAGCAAAATAAAATGTGCTTAATAGCGATGTGAATAAAACATTTTAAACAAATCCAGTGTTTGGTTAGTGATTTAAATTCTTTGTTACACATTAGTTAGCTTGGACCATAGATATAACTTACTTTCAGTCATGTCATTCCAAATAAAAAAGGTAACATTTAGTTCTTGTGTATAACACACACCCCTAACTTTTAGGCTTAAAAATCTGGGAAATAGTGTGTATTATACATGAATAATTACAGTAATAAAATTATAATTCAGTTTGCATTTCTATGAACTTGACATCTCACATTTGATGTTCAGTTACTAAATAAAACTGATATCCTGCAGTACTTGCAACAACAATAATTGAATTGAATACAATTTAGAGACTTGCATTTTTACATTTCAATCATTTTCCTTTATCAGAAACACAACAATTCATTAAAAAGTAATTAGAAAAATTGTACCAAACCATTTATAAAACATCTATTATATTATTTTACAATGGTTGATTTTTTAGTTGAACTACTTTTTTTAACTTTTGATTTCAGCCAGTGCCTAAAACGGTTCCAAATAGGCTGAATATGTGTGCAAAATTAACACATGGTTTGCAAAAACAAGAAATTGTGAGGTCTGATGTGCTTTGGCTATTTTTTTCCAATGTCGGGGCATATGTACGATAAACAGGCTCTCATTTCTTCATCAATACATTGAATAGTTTCTCTCCATTTGCTCTTAATATTGATAAGTGTAGAAAATCCTAATTCACATAAGTATCAGGTTTCCTGCGGTCTGGAAAAGTCGGGAAATTTTCTTTTTTTTAAAAATTGTTTCTGCATACATTCAAGTATAGCATGACCCCCCGCCCCTATTTTGGCACAAAACACAAGAAATACTGTATGTAGTTTTTTAAAATATTTTTTTCATATTTGAACAATTAAAACATAATTTTCTTTACTTTCCATGTGAAGTGCACCCGTAATTCTTTTTTACTTGATCCCTAGTGCACCCCAAAGTCAAAAAGGTTGAGAATCACTGGTCTAGTGCTTAAATGAAATGCATCAAATGTTATCTAAAATGGAAGGACAACCCATCAATTTATGGGCAGAATAGATTTTTCCATGACAGTCAAAAGATCATATCCACCCCATTGTTTCATTTAAGAACATACACAGCAATAATTAGTTAATGGGCCACACTGCTCAAACCCTCCCTTGCTTTCACAGCTGTACATTTTTGACTTCTCAATATTTCTAAATTCAAAGCATGGAATCCCTGTTCATTTATAAAAAGAAATTTCACAACCACATAATGTTCATTTTTTGTATAACAGAGACTGATTCTTATTCAGCTCTGTCCAGTTTTTCCAATATTCTGCATTGTCAGTAAACTATTTTTCAAAGATAACATTGAAGGAAGAAAGCAAACTCATATCAATGGTAATTTTATTATTTTGTAATTCGCTCATTACTTCTTCACTATTGCTGAATGAGTTTGAAAACAAACAAGTTATATTATTTTTTGTGTTTGTACTAAATACAGTCTATATAATATATGGACAGCTCTCATAGCAACTTAAAAAGAAAACACTGTCCAAAGAAGTACCAAATACAATTAAAACAAGTTGCTGATTGATAGTGAAATGAATAAAAACATGTGAGTCGTAACTTTTATTGTTTTATTATGCTCAATTTAGCAGTTGTGATGGCCTTTGATTAATTGCCCTGGGCTATTATTTGCTCCATTTTTTCCACCCAAATTTGGCTGTTTTCCCCTTTTACCGCCCTGGTAGATCCCAGTATTATTCATTTATTTATGAATGAATTGATTTATGAAAAGGTTATTTTGTGAGAAAGATTTGTGGGAATATCATTTTAAAAGTCAATCAACACCACACTTTATTTAATTTCATAGCTGGCTGGCTGGCTATTTATGAATGATGTTCAACTGAGGCTGGAGGCTCTGAGGTCGATTGGGTCAAAACAGTATGTGGGATCTACGTAAATGGCAAGATAGCGATACTTCCTCGATACATTCATATCAGAATTCTGTAGTGCGTTGAGAACTCTCTCCCTGTTGGAAAGCAACTCTTCAGGTGTGTCCCCACCCCCAGAGTAAAGGTCATCAGCCAGCTTAGCGATGATTCCCTCCTGGAAAAGATCTCCTACTATGCGGGACATTAATTCCTCAAGAGCAGTATCGGAGCCTGGCAATCCCATTGCACACCTGGAGTATACTCTCACACCCTTGAATGGGGTAACAACATCACAGTATTTAATGGATGAACTAGCTAGGGGTATTTGATAAAATGGACATGTAAGGTCAGTAGTGATTATGTATTTGCAACTTGCAATCTGTCAAAGGGTTGAGTCAACACTGGGCATTAAAGACGGTTGTGGTTTGGTATATCCGACATCAGCAAAGGCTGTTACTAGTCGGTGATCACCAGATGTCTTCTTCACTAGAAAGGAGGGATTGACATATTCTGTGACAATGTTTAAAACCCTTGGGGCGCTTGAATACTCCTTTACTTTTGAGGATGCCAAGATGTTCCTGTAGTTCTGTTAATTTATCGCGAGAATATTGTGGGACACAACCCTTCCTTTGTGGGTGTTGTACTGAACTCACATTCACTACTGTCTTAATGGGGCCTTCTGCTCCATTATATCCGGGGAAATTGGGGTTAAATATGTTTTTGGAACTGTTCAACTATGTTCAGAGGCAATTTCTTATCAGGGTCGAGGCCGATAGAGTATGAATGTAAATTGTCCGATTTGACTTGAGATAGAGAAGAAATGTTTGGTATGAGATCCTGTGGACTGGATCTTGGGACAAAGGTACGGCAGACTTTGCCAATGTGTTTGTGACGCTTGAGAGTCAGGGATAGGTTAGACGTGTTAAGAATATGGAACTTGCCAGCTACATTTGTAATGATACTGGGGGAAGGCCATGACAGAGGGATGTGTGTTGGATTGTCTGAATGCGGCTCTAAATTGCCGAAGATGGTATGTTCAGTTCAATGTATTCACCTGGCCATATCGTGCTCTTGTTGTTACAATGGAGGATTCCAGGTATAGTGAGGCGAACTGTATGACACTTATGTGGGTGGATATTTATCACCATATGAAATTTCACCACCACTTAATTTTGCTGTATTTTATATATATATATATATATACGCTCCAAAAACTCATACAAAGAACAATATCTTAGAGCCAGAACAATTTAATGTCTTTTAATTTGATTATTGCCTTAATATCAGATGAATACTTTGTATAGAACTACCATAACCAACCAAGGATTACAGTAAAATAAAGGTAAAACAAAAAACAAATTAATGGTTTTTATTTTCATTATTGAGTCAATATCTGATAAGTTGTATAATTATACTTTTGGGGGCCTTTGTATGACTTTTGGAGTGTACTTATATAGGCAATCTTTGGTTTGACATCAGTAGGAGAGAACAGACATTTTGATTGGCTGAAAGTGGCTAGATTTTCCTATTTATTAAAGAATTGTCACAAAATTTGTCACAATGACGATCAGGTGCTGAGTGCTGCCTATCTCACCCATGCCCTTTAAGTAGCTGGCGACTCACAAATATAAAAGAATGGCTGGCGTAACATCTGGGCGTATAAATGACTGCCTGAATTTGAATAAAGACGGCTCCCCGCACGCGCATGCGTATCACTTACATTGCAAATGGCGGAAACACATGCAAGGCACAGACGCGGTCTCTTTGAATGAGGTAAGTCACTTTCGGGCACATTACACTCCCCCCATATCTCATGTTCACTCGCCTAAGCACTCGATCCCAGAAAGGGGTGCAGATCCTTCACATGGCGTGATGTGCCATTAACAAGAATCGAGTGTGGACTGCCGATTCCAGTGACGCGGACCATCCCAAACTTGGATGTGCACTAGCCCTGTGAGATTTTTACCCAAACTAGATCTCCCACTATGTACTCTCCTTGTATCTCTTTGAGTTCAGGTGGGGATGCAACGTCAATGCCCTTCAGCCAGATTGGCTGGTGCAGCTGAGGTTGACGTATCGTCCTTTCGCATAGCATTATACCAGTATACTGTGGCATCTCTCCACTGCCATTTCCTGGAGGCGCATATGCACAACGCAGCCGGAGCCAAACGCCCCACTGGACAAAGAACTGTGCAAAGCGCCGGCTGCAGAATGCTGTATCATTGTCAGGGAGGAGCTCAACTGAATACCAAATCCAGCTGGAGGATAACACTCGCCAGATTGAGAATCGTGTGTGACCGCAGTCAATCAGCATCAGGAAATGTTTACCACCGTAATGGGTTATATCTATACCCAGCCTGCCCCAGGTCTCGCTCACATCCAGTCTAACCTTCTGCCACTGCACCGGTGCTGGGTCTATAGACTGGCACACCTCACAATTCTGGACCACCAACCTTTTGATACGGATGGTTTGACACGTATCACGAAATACAGCATCCCCTTGACTCCGAGATGCCCACTACATCAATGGATATCAGTTAGTCAAGCAGGACTCAGCTTGTCCACAGCAGCAGCACACGCATGCCCCACAGACTCAATTTCTTTTTCCGCAACACTGAACCATTTTGGACAGATCAATTACGCTTTGCTGGTAGGGAGTAGGTCATCAGATGCAACACTGCTGCTCACCATTTAAGCACTAGGTTGACTCCTTTCAGTACAGCATCAAGCTCTGCTACGTTGATGTGCTGCGCATCCATTGCTGGGAACAGCCAGCACGTGTTCTCGATAACAGATCCACTCGCTTCCAGCAATACTCCAAGAGCCAAGGAACTTGTGACCACAACACAGGCTCAAGTTGGCGACGCTGTCCACTATCATATTTAGGGGACCATCATCTGCTTCGTCATCCCAGCCCTGTGTAGTAGCACAATCGCCCCAGGAACAGACTTCAACAAAGTCAATTATGGAACGCACAGGACACACAAGTTGCAAAAGGTTGAGCCAGCCTAACTACATCCATTAACAACGATGATTAGGTGCTGAGTGCTGCCTATCTCCCTTGTTTCCTTTAAGCAGCCAGTGACTCACGCGTATTCATAAATGACTGCCTGAACTTGAATAAAGACGGCTCCCCACACATGCATGCATTTCACTTATATGCAAATAGCGGAAACACATGTGAGGCAAGTCACTTTCGGGCTCATTTCATTATGTGAAAATTTCATGAGATCAAAAAATAATAAATAAAATAAATCATCAAATAATTTAAGAAGTGGGGGGGACATATTTCCCAAAATTTGGAATACCAACTGATTTTTTTTAAAATCATCCTTTATTCGATAAGGATTGAAAATTTTATTAAAACCCAACAAGTAGTTTATGTGTTGTAAATTTTTATAATCTAGGTGTTTTTTTGCTCGTTAAAAGGGGGAGAAAATTTACTCGTAATTACTACGGAACAGAACTTCTTTACATCTGCGCGGATATTTACGCTATTTTGATTCCATAATATCTCCCGTTTTATAAGGTGAACACAAATAATGTTTATCTCATATATTTCACCAATCTTTCAACTTACTAATGACACTAACATTTTTCGACGAAAAAATTAAGTTTTATATGATTTGACGATTATTTTATCAAGGTGTCAAATTTCGCAGAACAAGGTCATGTAGCCGCAGAAATACCTATGTTATGTTTTCTCAAAAAGGGGTGGATTTTTCATGTGGAGACCTGAGAAAAACAATTAAAGAAGAAATAAATAGAAAACTTACCGACCGAATTATCAAACTATCGCCAACAAATGTTATTCAACGTGGATTAACGACAAACAATAAAGTGGCTGAATGAATGTATAAAACACTGTCCAATAATTGTTGTTAGATTTCTTTATACATTTCTATATGTAAATGTAACACTTATTATGGGACATAGGTAGTATGAGTTTATCACAATCAAATATGAAGCGGTCATAGAATAGACTGAGTTTGTTACTACATTTGTTCAAGTTAATTAGTAAAATAAAGCTTCAAATACTTACAAGATGATCGAATGTGTAAACTTGGTTGGTGGTTTCTGTATTTGAAAAAGACGGGAAGGATTAGAATTTACTGAGATGCTTGACGATGGGTCCTTCCTCTCTCACGTCTCTCGCTCAGAGAGTCCACTTTCGTACCGCACTATCTTTATCTTTGAATAAACTTGAAACAGGCTTTTTTTGACAGCAGCTAATTGTGTCATTAAGCCAGCTTCTGTGTAGTTGGGGTAGGATTAAACTAATAAGAAAACTGGTAGTTAAATTTCGTATATCCGATATCAGATATCAGAATTTTCCGAGGCGACCATACTGCTAAAGATAGTGCCCTCAATTTATATATCTTATTTGTGGCCGGATGTGACAATTGCAAAAGTGAAAGATTTGTGGTAAAAAAAAAGAAGATATAAATTGAGGGCACTATCTAAGCAGTAAGGTCGCTTCGGAAAATTGACGTCGGCGATAGACGAAAAATTTCCCACATTCGTCAAATTCATTAACTTCCTTTTGTTTTCAATTTTAAACGATATCATAATTGTATTTTAATTGTTTTCTTTCTTAAACAATAATTTACGCATGAAACACACAATAATTTGATCAGAAATTGCAAAACAAACAATTTATCTTAATACAAAATGCTTCCAAATACGAAAAAAACGAATTTCTAAAAAAATATTTTTGTTTACCGCTTTTTATCAAGAAAACTAAACATTAAGAAATGATTTTTTTTTTTACTGATTTTTCCTTTTAATCTTTTCGTTCAGTTTTGTGTTCACTTTACTTTCACTACCTAAGAGAGTGTGTAAAAGAAAAGAAGTATAACTGATAGAAAAGGCTAAACGTTGAAGAATTATTTCATTTTTACGAAAAAGTGCAGGGACCCCACTATCGTAGCAGTGGGGTCTGTATCGGAATATGCCTTGGGCAGCCTTCAATTCAAGCCAGATTTTCGCTATCGTATCGGTGTGGTCCCTATCGGAATGCACCTTTTGAGTTCAAGCCAGATGTTCATTATCGTAGCAGTGCGGTTTATATCGGAATGCACATTTTGCGGCCATCAGTTGAAACCAGATTTTCACTATCGTTGCAGTGTGGTCTCTATAAGAATGCACTTCAGTTCAAGCTAGTCCCTATCGAAATGTACCTTTCGCGGGATTTAGTTCAAGCCAGATTTTCACTATTGGAGCAGTGGGGCCCTTATAGGAATGTGCATTTTGCGGCCTTTAGTTCAAGCCAGGTT
>VCCN01004125.1:1185647-1208428 GCA_006491835.1 Architeuthis dux | reverse complement strand
TTTTATGTCCATACCTCAAGGATGGAATTAATTTTGCCCAGAGAATATTTCTCTTACTTTTGAAAGTGTTTTGACATCTGTAGAAATTCTTGTGCATAAGTAAATAAAATGTAATGTGCTAATTGGTGATGAATATAATTAGCATTGCCATGACTTCATTCCAGTCAACATTAATTTTGAAATGTGACATCATCTTTGAAAAATAGTTCAACTGAATACAATGAAAAAGCAAAGGAAAAATTAAGTGATGCTAATTATTCTCATTCTTTGCTAAATGTGGTTTCATCTTTACTTCTTGCAGTAAAGTTTTAAAATTGACCCTCCACAAACTAATGACATATCTTTTCTTTTTAAATCAGTAAAAGCAATTGATATATTTCATATATTGCAACAGCAGATTTACTGTGTGCAAGTACCAACAGTTTTCTCACTCATATTTCTCTTTTCTTTTAAAGTCAGCACTCTTCTCTTGTAAATCTCATATATCACTGCTTGGTTGTAAGAACATCACTGTTTCAGGTGGAATATACATCTGTAAGTTTATGCATTTTTATGCTCTACAAGATTTCTTTTCAGCAAAATGATTGTAAAACTTTTCCCTTTTTATGCATTCCCTAACCTGTTCTCTTCAAAACTATGTAACATTTAAAATGAAACTCATTATTTTCATAGAAAAGCAAGCATATATATGCACATTATGCCCAAACAAAAATATGTTACAACCAGCACTTAATAATTGTACGCAGGGACATAGATGCAAGCTTCAAGTGAAGGAAGCAAAAGGTCCAAGGGGGTAGTATATGGATGCCAGAGTGACCATTCTGTGGAACAGGTTCAGCCAAGCAACCATCACTGAAAACATGGATTCCTTCAAGAGTAACCTAGAGAAAGATATTGGGTGCAAGAAATTTTATTATCTTTTCTCGCACCAAATATACAGTTTTAAAAAAAATCCCCAGGAAACACAATCCGCAGACAGTCATGAATACTCCTTTCTGAAGAACCTACTTGATCATGATTGTGGTGCGTAAGTCATGTGGTTTATCTTTTATTTTTATTTTTGTACTGATCTTATGACAGTGTATAAGATCTGCTGGAATTCATTGAAACCCAAACTGTGTCAATATATCTTTATAATTGCAAATAACAAATGTGCATATGATCTTTAATAATACCTCTTCTTCTTTCAGAGATTTCAACTGAGGTGGAAAACTAATGAACTTCTCTGATGGCTGTTTGCAAATAATGTATAGAGAAACTATGATGATCAATTCAATGTTGAATATGGAAATACATAATCAAGATAAATAATATAACTTTTTGTGAATTTGCTATTCATGAAATGAAATTTGACAACACCCACAGCTAAAAAAACACATTCATTTTATTTAAAGGAGTTCTTGTAAAAAATAGACATGCAAACACACATTGAGGAGAATCCCTATTCATGCGAATGGAGTGGTTTGGAATTTTCACATTTTGAAACTCCTATGCAAACAAACACTGGAGAGAAACCATATACATGTGAAGTGTGTGGTTCAGTATTCACACAGAGATCACTTTTTGAAAGCCACAGGCAAACACACACTGGGGAGAAAGCATATTCTTGTGAAGTGTGTGGTTCAACGTTTTCAAGTGATTCAGATTTTAAAAAACACATGGGGACACACACTGGAAATAAAACTTATTTATGTGAAGTGTGTGGTTCGGCATTTGCACATATATCAAGTTTAAAAAGACACATGCGGACACACACTGGAGAGAAACCATATTCATGTGGAGTGCATGGTTCAGCATTTACACAGAAATCTTTAAAAAGCCATGTGCAAACACACACTGGAGAGAAACCATATTCATGTGAAGTATGTAGTTCAGCATTTAAATTCAGATCACATTTAAAAGATCACATGCGAACACATACTGGAGAGAAACCATATTCATGTGATGTGTGTGGTTCAGCATTTTCAGAAAAATCAAATTTAAAAAAACATATTCGAACACACACTGGAGAGAAACCATATTCATGTGAAATGTGTGGTTCAACATTTACAACGAGATCATCTTTAAAAAGCCACATGCACAAACACACTGGGGAGAAACCATATTCATGTGATGTGTGTGGTTCAGCATTTGCAATGAGATCACATTTAAAAAATCACATGCGAACACACACTGGAGAGAAACCATATTCATGTGATGTGTGTGGTTCAGCATTTTCAGACAAGTCAAATTTAAATACTCACAAGCGAACACACACTGGAGAGAAACCATATTCATGTGGAGTATGTGGTTCAACATTTTCACAGAGACAACATTTAAAAGTTCACTTGCGATCACACACTGGAGAGAAACCATATTCCTGTGAAGTATGCGGTTCAACATTTTTTAAGGATTCAGATTTAAAAAGTCATGTGCGAACGCACACCGGAGAGAAACCATATTCATGTGAAATGTGTGGTTCAGCATTTACACAGAGATCATATTTAAAAAGCCACATGCACAAACACACTGGGGAGAAACCATATTCATGTGATGTGTGTGGTTCAGGTCATACATTGAGATCAGATTTAAAAAAGCACTTGCGAACACACACTGGAGAGAAACCATATTCATGTGACATATGTGGTTCAACATTTTCACAGAGGCAACATTTAAAAGTTCACATGCGTTCACACACTGGAGAGAAACCATATTCCTGTGAAGTATGTGGTTCGACATTTTTTAATGGTGCAGATTTAGAAAGTCATGTGCGAACACACACTGGAGAGAAACCATATTCATGTGATGTGTGTGGTTCATCATTCACAAGGCCAACAGATTTAAAAGTTCACATGCGAACACACACTGGAGAGAAACCATATTCATGTGAAGTGTGTGGTTCAGCATACACAAGGGCATCAGTTTTAAAAAGACATATGCGGGTACACACTGGGTAGAAATTCTGTCAAGTTAGTCGTTCAGCATTTGAAGGAATGCCACGTGAAAAAACCACAATCGTACAAAATGTTTACAATGTTTTCATGGTGTTCTTATTAAAGATAGACCTGCAAACATAGGGAACAGTATCCATAGTCTTTTGACTTCAATATTTGCACCAGTTTGCAAAAAGATCTCATCATGGTTGTAAATTACATTCTTCATGGAGTGGGGAAAGATAAGAATAAAGACTATGAATTTAAAATATGATTGCTTCACCTACACATTGGAAATAGAAATTAGTCATATTATTCACTATGTTGGTACATGGTTTGTCACAGGAGAAAATGTGTAAAAATATCAGTAGTAATAGAAAAGGTAAAAAAGTGGAGCATTTGAAGATTTTGCTCTGATGACAAAAACAGAAAAGGAAAAGAATTTGAAATGTTCTAAAATTTTGTATCACAGTTGCCTTCTCTTCCAAGCATGCCTCTAGTTGCTTCACCTACAAATTGGAAATATCAAGATTTACCTTACACAGCTGAATGTAAGCTACTGCTAACCTAAACATCTTGGGTGTTTGGCTTAGTCAATTAAAAACAATCAAATCTTGGGGGGGGGTTATCCAGTGGGATTACAATTGTATTAGTTTTGTGCACTGACCACTAAGATAAATCTTCAGAACTTTTGATGGAAAGAAATGTGGCATGTCAGTTGAAACATTTTAATGATGTTGACTAAGATGTAATACCTGCCTTCTCTAAACAAATACTGCTTCTCCCACAATGAATATAGTAATAGTTTCTTTTATTCCAATGATCTATTCAGTTTCTTTTTGCCTCAGATATGCTAGATACCATTTTTGGATATGTATTTCTCTAACTATTCCTCCTGCTTAAAGATAGTCAAATGAGATTGCTGAATGGGACAAAAAAAAGAAACATTTAATGAAAGTTTTCTTGTTTCCAAAGTAGTTCCATCATAATTACAGCTGGAAAGAATTGGAAATCTCTTCCACACGCATATATTTTGTCAAACTCTGATGAGCAGTACTTTAATTCTTTAAAGTTTACATTTTAAGAAGGCAAATAAGTCAGATCAGATAAACAGCACTCAATGGCATATTGCAATTGACAACTGTGTTTTTGGGAAGCAAAGATTGATTTTCACTCTCCCCAAAACATAATAACATTCACTTTACTTTTAAATAAAATACAGTACTGAATGTGACAACAGTTATAAATGATGCAATGATCAGGCACAATACTAACTGTTCCATTAAGATGCTCTATATCTGCCTTTTTTATTCAATGAAAGCAGATATGTTCCAAATTTAAACTGGTTTACAGGCATTATTCACTCAGCTGGGTGCATGGTTTGTCCCAGGAGACAACCTGAAAGAGTGATATGTTTACAATATCACTACTGAGGGGAAAAGTTGGGCAGGTGAAAATGTTGCTCAAATGAAAAAAGAAAATGAAATTAATTTGAAATGTTATAAAATATTGTATCTTACCTTTTCTTCTATGCATGTTTCTGCAATACTTATATTGTCATTAAAAATAGTAAGTTTCTATGCAAACAGAGATATTAAACTGTTGAAAAGTCAGACACTTGGGGTTATAAATGCTTATCACCCATAATTTGACTGCAAAATGTAAATGTTTTACTATTTCAGCATATTTTGTTTTTTCTTTGCATCAAAATTGGTTTCGCTTTTTAAAATTTTCAGTTCTTACAACCACAAATTTACATTCTAACTTTCAATAAAATTTTGTTTTTAAATATATTTCATGTTTTCTGATCAACTTTACAATTTGCATTCTTGTTTGTATTTTTCATTTCAAAGGATTCTTGCCAAGAAATCCTGATTTTGCTATTTGACAGTTAAAAAGAAGTTACTATGGAATACCAAATCAATTGTTCAAGTAGTGCTGTCAAATTATCATTCACTTATATAAAAAGAATTTACATTTTGAGGAGTTGTATTTGAAACTATGTAACATACCTCATTTTATAAAATCACAATTTAAACTTTTCTAATGAACGTAGCTTGTTACATTTTTTGTAAAGAATGATTCTTTGTTCCCTCTTCTGTAAATAAAAATACAAAGCTCAGCGAGGTCATTACTTTCAAATTCTCTGCAATATGCTTTTGTATGTTGGGTTTTTGCCTCATTCTAATGTGTGTCTAAAAATGATATGGATTAAGGTGGGATACAATTATGTTTGATGTTAATGAATGCACTGTCTGTCAGTAGCAAAGAGAAATAAACATTAAACAGACCCAAAAATATTGCGTAAAATCCGTTCATTTGTTAATCATTTGTGGCAAAATTTCCATTCAAATGGATCCATTCTTGGAAGTTTTCGAATATTTACAGTGCAGCCAAAACAATAATTTTTGTAAGAAATAAAGCTATTTTATTTTTAAAAGATCATATATCTAAAATGAAATATTGAGTATTTGAAACTATGTAATATGATTCAGTATATAAAACTTGAATGAAATTAAGTTTGAAATTCACACCAATGATTTTGTTAATTTTAAGAGAAAACATTGCAGTAATAATTATTATACAGCAAAGATTTCTACATATTTTGTTACAAAAACAAATAAATGGCACGTTTTTGAACGATTATAATAACATTTGTTTATATTATAACATGGTGCAGTTAGCTGTGCTAGCTTAACTGAGAACCTGTTACGGTATGCAATCCTTCCTAGGAGGGTGTGAGGCTCCTTTGCATTTTTTGGTGGCTGGATATCTTTTATGGTTTGCAGCTTGTCCTCTGCCCATAACAGACCATGTTCTGTTATGGTGTGGCCATAGAAGCTGACTTTGTTCTGCTTGAACTTTAGCATCTTGGAGTTGAATCCGATGTTGTTCAGTTTAGCAGCTTCCATGACTTGAGTGAATGTCCTGTCATGTTCCTCTTCGGTGGATCCAAAGATGATGAGGTCACAAATTCCAGACACATTTGGGATGCTACATAAGATAGCATCCAGCTTGTCTTGGGATACTGCCAATCCGAATGGTAGGCACCTGAATCTGTACCTCTCAAATGCTGTGTTGAAGGTACAGAGTAGGCTAGATTCCTGATCCAATTCAACATGCCAGTATCCCTTTTTTATGTCTACGATGGTGAAGAACTTCTTGTAGTAGTGGTAGGACCTCATCCATTGTTTTCATTGGGTAATGAGCCCTCTTTATGTTTTTGTTTAGATCCCTAGGCAAAGTCTAACCTTGGTTAGCCCATCCTTGGATGTGGTTATCCTGCAGGTAATGGAGTTGACCCAATCTATTGGCTCTGTGACTTTTTTGATGATGTTGTCCGTTTTCATCTTCTCCAACTTGGAGTTGTAGAGTGGTAGAATATGCACTTGAACAGATCTTGTTGGATGGAATATTGGCTTTGGATTGTCAACCATTTCAATATGGTATTTCTCTCCAGGGAAGCATCCAATCCTATCAAACTCATGACCTTGGAACTGGTCAGTGCTGGAACTACCGGGTTACTCATCTTGTTGATCTCATCAACATTGACTATGATTATACCCAGTTCTTTTAGTTGGCTGCATCCAAGAATCGAGGGACTTCCCGGTGGTGCATTCACAATGTTGAACCTAGTATTGATGGACCTGCTACCACGTGACACTGTAATGTAGGCAGCACCAACATTGTCAATTGAAGAGCGACCATACCCTTTCAGGATCGTATGACTAGGCATGGTCTTAGGCATGAACGGTAACATTTCTAAGTGATTTGAGGTGAGTATACAGATGTCTGCTCCTGTGTCTGCTTTAAGTTTGGTGGTGTGACCATTTAACTTAACTTTTATGAATTGCTTGTCTGGGAATCTGGATACAGAGTGTATGACATTGCTTGAGTTGATTTGATATCCCAAATGAAGCTATGTGATTGTAATATATCATTGTCTTCTGTTTTGTACGTGTATCCGATGTTGATTTCTTGGCCTTTGATTTCATGGAGTTGTTGTTTTTTCTTTTTCATGCATACTCTCCTGGAGTGGCCAACTTTTCCAACAATGCGCAGATTTGGCTGGGCACTGATCTGTCCTTGGGTGGTTGGCACCACATCCATAGCATACCTGAAAGTTACTCTTGGGTTTCTGGGTATTTGATTGCCCATTGTACCTGTCACTCCTGTTGGAAGTTTTACTCTGATGCAAGGTCTTGAAATATGGATATCTGTTACTTCCCACCACATGGACAAATTGTTCCTCACTGTTGTCCTTAGTGATAGCTTCCATTTGAAATCTGGTGCTTTCCTCTACTTTTGCAAGGCTGTATATGTGCTTGAGGGTGAGGCCATTACCAAGTTTGATGGCATCTCTGCGGACTTGGTCAGAATCGAGTCCAAACACTAAGGTGTCCCTCAGTATTTCCTCCTTGGGTTCTGCAGCATATCCTCCATCATCAATCAGTAGTCTTGCCTTGGTGATGAACTCCTTCAGTGGCATGTTACCCTGTTTCAGTCATCTAAGCTGAAACCTGGCAAGAATATGGTTGCTTTGTGGTTTTGTATAGGCCTCCAGCTTCTCAAATACTGTGTCATTGTTAAATGTGGTTGTGTTGTAGATCTCCAAGCCTTTATCATCAATCCAAAGGAACATCATCCTGACTTTCTTGGCCTCCTCTATGTCAGAGAGTGGACCTTCAAATATGAGCTCACATTTTTGCTTGGACAGCTTAAATCGTTTGTGGACATCACCTGGACTTGACCAGTCCATGGATGGAGGATTGAATCTATCAGCCATGTTAGAGCATTGTTTCATTCACGTGTATGGAAGGTAGTCGAATAAGTACGGCTTATTATGATTTTTATTTTGCTTGTCTGTGTGAGAAATGTTTAGTTTATCGTTCGGTACAACAAATTGAAATTGATAATAGCTATAAGGTTCAGAATAATTTAATCGTAGTAGTCATTCAACAAAATTTGATTAGCCAGTGGATCGGCACTTTAAACAAATCAAAATGGCAGTCAAACCCGGAAGTCAACTCACATTTATTTTTTCGCCATCCGTATATACGTCTGTGTAGACAGTTGTTTATGTTTGTTCTTGTTCGAATTGTCTGTAGATAACTTCAAGTCTATCCGCCTTGTTCTTCTCCGAGGGCACAAAACTTACTTTCAGTTGCAAGTCAAACTCGCAGATCCGTTTCCCCAAAATCACAAACGATGCTTGACGAGCATTTCTGCGGTCCCTTTAGTCTGCACCCTTTTCTCTTCTGTGATCTCTGTCTTGACCCATGCATACACAGTAGCTGAATCAGTTTTGACTTCGATGTCTCGCAGCTCTCACTTCAGGGCTAAATTGAAGCACTTAGTCACTGCTTCTAATTCGGTTATGTTGATGTGAGTTGCATAATTTTTCTTTCTCAGCCAAGCTGCATCCTCTGCCTCGACACCTCATACCTCCAAAATGACACTCGTCGCCATGCTGTACATTCTACCTTTGTAGTTTATCAGTTGGTACTTCCATAACCACTTAGTCACATGGAGCTGTAAGTACGCCGACAATCATCGCCACCCTGTCATCTGTTGCCATGTCGCATGGTTTCCCCCGCATACGTCTGTCACGTCACTGCCTATGTGACATGTCACATGACGTTTCAATTCCCTGAAGTCCAATACTGGTCAGGCCTTGTTCTTCATTGGCTGAATTACCGCCATCAATGGCAACACGCCGGTTTTAATCTGTTCTCCCCATGGCACAAGAATGCCCTCTTTCGCGAACTCGGGTCTCGCTCCTCGCTTCCACATACCCTCATAACAATGTATATATTTTGATTTTTTTCATTTTTCATTATTATAGATTTTTCTTTTTTTCATTATTAGAGATTTTTCTTTTTTTTTTCCTCTTAAGATATTTTGATTTTTTTTTTCATTATTAGAGTAGATATTTTTTTTTATTATTAGAGTAGTTATTTTTTTTTTAATTTTAGATATTTTGATTTTTTTTTCATTATTATAGTTATTTTTTTGTTATTAGTAGATATTTTTTTATTAGAGTAGATATTTTGATTTTTTTCATTATTAGAGTAATAGAATCAAAATATATTAATCTAATGCAATTTACAATAATAAACTAAGTTAATTCATGTTTGTTGTTTAGTGTTTTAGATATCTTTTTTCAACTTTTTATAGATAGTTTCTGTTTGTTTTGTCAACTATTGTTATTTAATCTTTTTTAAATTTAATTCAAATGTTTTACGTTTACGATCTTACTGATCGAATATTTGATAAAAAACAGAAAACCATTTCGTTAATTAGGTGAGGTGTTAGTTCAACTGCTTTTTGATACCAATAACAAGTGAACCACGTGACGAAATCGACTACGGCTACACAAAATTGGCAAAAATAAACGCAAGGAAACAGTTGATTGCAACAAATAAACAGAAGGCGTAAATATTAGTATAAATTTGTTTTAACACCGTTTTCTGTGGAAACTTCCATCATATTGCAGCTATTTAATTTCTCCGTCGTGAAAACTTTCGTGCTGCACCAACTTTATTTCACACTCAACTCTTGTCTATTTTGTGCTTCCGTATTTTTTTTATTGGAAATTGGTGCACAGGTTGAAAATGATATATAAAACACTAAACAACAAACATGAATTAACTTATTATTATTGTAAATTGCATTAGATTTATATATTTTGATTCTATTTTGTTTTAAATCCCGTCTAGATAGTCATTTTCGCCTTTAAAAACGAAACGCGGCCGAAATGTCCTAGATTCATTAATAATATGTAGTATTTTTTAAACGATTTTTAGATGATTTTTCTGGAGAATTTAGATGTTTTTAGATGTTTTTACCTCAATTCTGGATGTAAAATGAAAATAAAGTTGACAATACGGTTGCAAACCGCCATTTGTTGTATGGCATTTTTCTCTTATAAAATCACAAAAAGTGAAATTATTTAAAAGAAAATTTAATCCATGAAGTTGTAGTTTATTTAAAATATATTGATATTGCGTGAAAGAAAATAAACCAGACGAAATAAGTAAGTAAAGTAACGTTCGTTCAATTTCTTTGTTTTATACAAAATTTGCAGAAAGATTTGTAGTTTTGTAATAGTAATTTGAAAAATGACGACGAATTTTTTTCAATTTTTAAGAATATTTGATCTTCATACATGTCAAGTTTAGGAATTGTCAGGAGGGAGATTTCCTAAAAATTGCGACTCCCCTCCCCACAAGGGGGGGGGCAAAGAACATTTTCAATTCTAGAAGCTCTAAAACAGCTATTTCAGGGTATTGAAAACCTATCTTATCTTAACATAATCTTAAAAACAAAGATAACAAAATGCGGGAGACTTGGTAGGTCAGCAGCTAGCTAATTTAATAGGAGGGGAAAATCTTCTTACAAACATTCTTTTAAATGGTCAAGTTTTCTGCATTCATTTGTTCCGTAATACAACAGCAGCCGCGTAATCGGTTACCTCCCTTAGTTAACGACCCAGAAATAAACCTTGGCTCTTTTATCATCGATTTGTAAGAATATTTGATGTTTTTTCAATATTTTATCTTTTATCACCAATTTTTAGTAACAACCAGAGCTCTTAGCGGAGCCTCTCTTTGATAAGGGCTATGTTACTTTTAGCGTTGCCAACTTTTCTGAAATTTTGATATCCAAAATTTAGGCAAAAGATATCCAAAAATATCTAGATGTCCCAGAAAAATATCTAAAAATATACCACTTATTATCAAGCCTTCATTCACTGCATGCTATATCAAAATTTAAAGACTGTAAAGTGAAAACAAAAGTTTTTTGTTTTTTTAAATTTTGATATTTTGTAGAAATATGACCATCATTTATTGAGAAACCTTTGATTTTTAAGAAATATTAAGTTTTGAATTTATGCCTAAATACAGTTATTTAAACCCCCTCAAATTTCAACATTTTGGTGAACTATCCTATGTTTAGAAGTTCACTAATTAAGCTAGAACCCTGGGGTTTGCACCATTGGATAGAGAATATTCAGCATTACAATACTACTTCAATGCTGTTTGTCCTAGGATGTACCTAAAAAAGGTTATTGCAGTTCAAATATTTAGGGGGTGATCAGGGGGACCGTGCCGCCAATCACAATCCAGAAATATTTTTTCTCATAAACTGCCCCCAGGTACCCTCTATCATATGTAACTATTATAGTTTTGTGTTTTTTGCTCTTTATGGGTGAATAAACAGGCTGAATATTACCCATTTTTACAAGTTATCCTAATTTCCCCCCCTCCCCCCAAAATGTAATTAAAGATCTATAGTCAAACCCTCATCAACCTAATAAGAAAATTTTCCTTTATTTTGTTTAAAATATACAATAAAATCATAATAACAGTGGCCACATATAACAGTCACTGTGCTAGGTCTGACTGCACCTGTAACGAAATACACCCAGATCATGTTACCGGTAGCCGTTGGAAGTGGCCAGATTTGAAATCTGTGTTAAACTGCGTATGTAACAAACTGGACAGATCTGGTTACCGGAAACCGTTGAAGATTTGAAAATAGGATGGAGGAGGGATGTATGACCAATAGCAGTTATAAGGGGCTAGATTGAAACGGTTAGAGCAGTTGAGGTTGTGAGCTGAAGCAGTTAGCAACAGGGTCGACCAGGAGGTCCGCTCCCCGTCAGGGAGGGTGGGGGTGAGAGCCGGTTACAAGCGGTGACCAGTTTGAGATTTGAATCCGGAGCACCCGGCTGGATTGAAGAGGCAAGAACCCTTGATTTTCGTAGTGGTAACTCTGAAAAGTGACCAACTCTTAGAAAACCAAATGCAACCGAATTTCCGTACTTCGATGAAATACGCAAACCAGCCCAGAGATGAACCTGTATATGCGGAAATAAAACCCCAGATTTCATATTGAAGATCCGTGAATTTTGTCATCTTTTCTCTCCACACACGTGGGAGAGATTTTGTCCGAAATGAATTTCCCTCCACAGAAGGGTCAGCAGACCTGGACAGAGAGTCATCATCGCAGCCCGCAGCCCCGGAAGAAATGATCATCTCTTTCTCTGAATATATCTCTCTTCCTCTCTCTCTCAGTGACCAGAAGGAGAAGTGCAGATGGCCATTATGCTACACACCCCCTTGCAAATTTTTAAATTTGCACCCCCCCTCACAAAATTAAAAGGTAAAATTGCACCCCAGAGATTCGGCACCCCCTCCCCCCGCAGTTGCAGGGTCTGCAGGGCCCATGCACCGCCTCTGCATATAAGTAAATTTATTACATCATTACTGTATGTAGCCTATCTATATGGGAGTTTTGCATGTATGATAAATACCCACTATACCTTATACTTTCTTTATTGCCAATTATATATTCAATATACCTTTTAATAACGTAATGTTCATGTATTTTCAGATCTTTAATTAAGATGAGTACTAAAAACTATAAAAAAAAGTATGCTGTTATCCATTTCTAATACATAAAAAGATTATTACAACAGGCCTAAGGATACTTCCTGAAGAGCTGAAAGCTAAACCTGATATTCAGCATACTTTGGACTCTGAAAGTAAATACATTTGCACAAATGGGTATACAAAATTGAAATTGAAAGTATCTGAGGCCTCAAAAAAGCAACTTAAAGATTATTCAAGCACATCAAGTACAACCTCCAGCAATGATAACAATCCAAGATTTGAAGATGGATCAATCTATGTTGACACTGAAGATGTTAATGCAAGCCTTGAAACATTGACTGAATCATAGCATCATGAAAAAGTCTAGATGTAGCTACTCTTAAATTTGTCAAACTAGATGATTTTTTTTTAATACGCAATTTTCTTAAATTTCATTTTGTGTCAATAAATAATTCCCATTGATTGTATTAAAAAAATGTTTTATTAAAGATCAAGGTTTATCAAAGAGTTTTATTTTTAGCTCCATATTAGACAGTTTGAATGAAACATTAGCCTAGTTTATACCCTGTAACTATAATAAGAATATTAGTACACATTAATGTGACGACTTTTGGGGTGATCAATCCTTTTTGTATTAATTATAGCCCCTTTAATTACATTTTTGGGGTGAAAATTAGGAAAACTTGTAAAAATGTATAATGTTCAGCCTGCTTATTCACCATAAAGAGCAAATATTATAGTCCCTCATATAAAAACGTCCTTGTTTTGACTGTAAGATAATAAGAATTAGTTTAATATTATAATTGTACAGCTGCTGCTATGTATTTGTTACTCAAAGAAAGCAAGCATAAATAATTAGGAACACATCAATGTGATCTCTGTTCTTGTTTTTTTGCTACTAGTTCTTCGATTCGTGGGCCTATTGTGAGAGAGCACATTTTAAATCATTCTCAACTTGGAGCATATTTCGACTTGATAGATAGAAGTGAGAGCTTAAATCATTCTCAATTTGGAGCTTATTTCGAGCCTTCGAAGAGTGTTGTTACTAAGTCCAGGATAAATGGGACGCATTTTCACCTAAAGCTCATTCAGACTGGGGACTTCGAACTCCTCTTTTGCTGAAGAGTTGTGTTTGAGTTTTAAAACTACTCTTGTAGTTCGATAGGAATATCATCCACAAGACATTGAAATTGATTCCTTGTCAGAACCATGGTTACTTGATCAGTGTTTATATCTGGGGAAATAGCACTGAAATTCACCAATAAGGGAGTTTAGATGTTCTGCAATCTTAGCCTTGAGCACCTGGTTGATGTTATCATCTCCAATAACTTCAGTAAACCGATGGAATTGCATAAAATTTCCATGTTTTATGCATCTCTCCCAGAGCTGTAGTTTGGCAATAGATGTTCTTACATTATCTGTATGGTTAATGATGTTGGTATCATGGCCTTGTAGTTTTTGGTTTAGCTCATTTAGGATTTTGAGTATGACAAGAGCATGACAGCACAACTTTTAAAAAATTATAACTCCAGAAGGAAGCTCAGCCACAACACCAAATTTTTGTCAGATCATCTTCAGATATAATCAGTTTTATTCCAAACATCTGCTATTTTTTTACAATTTTCCTTCAATTTACCAGCATAAAATAAAAAATAAAAATTTGGAATGGAAAATACTTTTAAAAAAATATCTTCCTTTAATAAATTGACAACAAAATTGTTTTTTATACAAGCTGGGGGCTTTTTTTCTTTCTCAGATGTCGATTTAATGCCTGAAAGTTTTGTTCATTCCTAGTAAATGTGAACCATCTGAATGTTGAATAGTTGCATAAATTTAACAAAGAGAACATTTTGTAAATATTTCAGCAAACAAATAGTTTCTGCTCACTGTATAAGTCACTTTGTGACACTGATACCGTTTTGAATATTTAATATGAGAGGGTGCTGAAAAGTTATTGGCCCGACCAAGAAGGGAATGACCTAGAAACAAATTTTTTTTAAAGTGCAAGGATCCTGCAAATAGGCACTTTACAATATAAAAGAACACTCTTTCCAGCTACAGTGATGAAATAATGCTCATATTTTGGGAAGTGTGTCTGGAGATAATATTTTTGTCTATGCTTTTTAAACTTCTTTAAAAATGCAATACAAAAAGATTTTATGCTTGATATTGCCATATTTTAAAAATCTATGGAAATTAAAATAATTATTAGATTTTGATAAAACTTTCAGAATTTAAAGCTCTAAGTGATTCTTTTTTTTAATTAAAATATTACCCTAGAACAAAATTTAGAGAAACATACTTTAATGTGAATACCCTCACACCTTTAATTTTATGAAATCAATTAAAGAATTGTACCGAAATATTTATACATATTTTCAGATAAATTGATAGTAAATGTTTTTAATTCGAAATTTAAAAATTGCAAATTAAAATCACCAAAGTAGTATTGAATGTTTGTTCCACATATAAAATGTTTTAACATGTCTTTGTAGTACAGAAAGGAAAATATTTTTAAAAAGGAGGTTTTTTTAAAAGTAAAACACTTCTAAAAATATGTAAACTCCTCCTTAGAGAAAATATTTTATCCCAATCACAAAGCTGAAAAAAGGAGATTGCTATGAAGTGTTGTACGTAATTTCATCATTTGGAGAATGACTTCTCTTTAGGTTCAAAGGACTAGTCATAGCTTGTAACATCTCATCTGCATTGCCAATGTAATATTTTCTAGAGACACATGATAGTACAACTCTTATCATTGATCAACTGACCAGATACCCGGAAGTCGCTATAGTTAACAACCACATTTTGTAGCAGACACATCAGACAGTTTATACCAAGAAAAGGACAATAAAACTTGGGTGCTTAGCAATCACACAAGTAGGGCACTCATAGAAACAGAACAGAACTATAAATCAGTTGAAAAGGAAAGCCTAGCCCAGTCGTGAGGAATGGAAGAATACAGTAGTACAGTAATAATAGTAGGCAACATATTCACATGCTGGACCATTCACTGCCAGCAAATGTGTCACAATCCATACAAATGAGGTCTGCTACCTGAACTTTCTGGGAGGGAAATGCTATGCGACTTTAGAAACAGCCACCTGAACCCAATAGACCATCTCTCAGCTGTCAAACAAGACAAGCTAGGATTCGATAATGGAGGCAAGATCTACATATGTAAAGTGGGCTTCGAAAACCCCCTGATGCGGTTTCACTTGATGATCTCCGCACAACATCATGTCTATGGTATCAAAAGGAGCACCGGATATATCAGCCATACCATCAATATACCACTGTCTATGGACAGGACTAAGTGTGATTGATAGCCTCCTTCTAAAGGGTGACACAATCGTCATACCTTGTGCTGAGATATACCCAGGATCGGGAAATGTTAGATCCTTAATACTTCAAGTAGCCCACGATGACCACCCAGGCAGCATAAAAAGAAAACATCATGACAGATATTGGTTCCCTCTATTTCAATAAAAAATATATTTTGTATATTCCACTTATTTTGTTGGTTAAATGTTGAAATATAAACAATCTTTCTAATTATTTTTAATAAATAATGTAGTGTCTTGTTGCTTATAAATAAAACTTATAGAAAAGTAAAAATGCAAGTCTCTAAATTATATTCAATTTAATTATAGTTTCAAGAACAGCAGGATATCAATTATTTTAGTAACTGAATATGAAGTGTCAGATATGTTGAGTTCATAGAAAAACAAACTTAGTTATAATTGCAAATAATGCGCGAGTTTAGTATTTCCTTTAATAATACCTCTTCTTTATTGACAGATATTGCAGTGAAAAATTGATGGCCATGAAGAAACTGTAATCATCAATTCAATGTTGAAGAAAATGATGAAACATTTATGTATGCGAGGAAACCAACTCATGTCAGGTGTGTGAATCAACATTGTCACACAGTACAAATTGAAATTATCACATGCAAACAACAACAAAAGAATATTCTTGCATAGTCTATAGATCATTTTCACTGAATTCACATTTGAAAGTACACATTGACACCCACTGGAGAGAAACCTTTTCTGAGCCGATTTTAAAAAATCCGATTAGAAAAAAAGCATGGAAACGCACACTGGAGAGAAACCTTATTTTTGTGAAGTGTGTGAATCAGCATTTTCAAAGAGTTCAGCTTTAAAGAGACACATGAGAACACACACTGGAGAGAAACCCTTCTCTTGTCAAATGTGTGGATCAGCATTTTCACAAAGTTCAGATTTGAAGAGACACATGCAAACACACACTGGAGAGAAACCATACTCTTGTGAAGTGTGTGGGTCAGCATATTCACGGAGTTCATCTTTGAATTTACACATACGAATACACACTGGAGAGAAACCCTTCTCTTGTCAAGTGTGTGGATCTGCATTTAAACAGAGTTCTGCTTTGAAGATACACGTGCGAACGCACACTTGAGAGAAACCCTTCCCTTGTTAAGTGAGTGGGTCAGCATATTCACAGAGTTCACATGCAAGCACACACTGGAGATGAATCATATCCGTGCAAAGTGTGTAAATTAGTATATTCCAATTTTTCAACTTCAAACAAAATTTGGAGAGAAACAAAATTTTAAAAGTCACATGTAAACACACTGAGGGTAAACCATGTTCTTCCAAAGTGTGTTTAGCATTTTCACTCTAGTATGTGTTCTGTCAATGAAAAACTTGGTGGCTGCTTTTCAAGCTTTGCCCAACTTAATTGTGTAGCTACAGTTTAGTTTATCCAACAGTTCATTCAAAGCTTTGCATGTGCATGCACACAGAAGCAATAGAACAAAACCAGCAGTTCCAGTTGATAAGCTTGTATAACACATTTCACAAACTAATTTTTCTATACCATATACAATCTAAATAATATGAAGATAAGGCTACTTGAACATTATAATAATTGCTGCACCATACACAGCACTTATGTTGTACATAATAATAGTATTAATATTACAACAAGCAAATAAACAATCTTAATCTTGCAAAGTATGTGGATTAGTTTTTTCACAGGATTCAAATTGAAAACATGCATGCAAACACAATCATCTTTATATATTAATTTGGATGTTTGTTTGTGTGCACTCATGAACGTAATGGAAGCAAAGAGATATTTTTAATTTTTCAGGACCGAACCCGGATTTGAATGTACAACCTGCCTGATGCTGTTTTACAGCAGTGATAAACTGTGATAGTAGTCTTTACTATGTAAACAGATCTGCTTTGACTGAATCTGATATTCATTTCTTTCAGAAAGTTGTTTAATAAAAATTAACTTTTTAAGTGGAAGCAAGTGATTTGGCTCTAAAGTGATATATTTTGGCATAAATTTAAAAACTTAATATTTCTCTAAATTCTGAATCTGACCTTTATTTCTTTTAGAAATTTTTAATTTTTGAGAAAAATTAATGTGTGCAAAAGTTTCCAGTGAGACTAATTTTCTGAAAAATCCATAACATCTTTGAAATTGTCAGTTTGTCAGTTTTCAGAAAAATTATTTATAAGCCTTTAGGAGGGGGTTTATATTTACATTGTAACTACAATGCTAAACTGGACCGTTACTTTGCATCTGTCATATGGAAGTACACCTTTGAAGTATCTGGTTACTTCCATTAGTTCATTTCGGTTACTTCCTTATTTGTAAAAAGCAAAATCGGGCCAATAGATTTTTTCTTGATTAATTTGAAGCTACTAATTTAGCAGTTCTGGACGCCATTTTAACTGATTGAATGTATCATAGAGTGGCATCTTGATGTCCCTTTCCTCTGCTGTTGATACATGGAACAGTTCTTGATAAAGTCCTTCAAGATTTATGTTATGCTTTCTTCAAACAAACACAAAATATTTTTTTTATTGTGATCAGAAATGTTCTTCTTTTTCACAGAAGTCATATATGGTACAACATGTATGCATATACATTGCTGAGAAACCATGTTCTTTTGACATGTGAAATATTCCTTTTTGATGCATCATATGTACATGCACACACTGGAGAGAAGCCATATTCTTGTGAAGTATGTGAATCTCAATTTTCACAAAAGTTACATTTGATATGACATACAAACACATGCTAGGGAGAAACCATATTCTTATTAAAAGTATGAATATTCTTTTTCAGAAACTTTAAACTTTAACAGTTGAAGTGTATATCAATCGAAAGTGTTGTAATAATAGTGAAAATGTTTGTGAGTGTACACTTTGATAAAATGATAAGGAATAATGTTGGCAATAAAAAATCAATTTACCCTATGAAATAGCACACACGTGTGTGCATGTTTATACGTTAAGATTTTAATATTTCTCTCGTTTGCATCCTGACTGAAATTCTCAACAGAATACTGGGTTGAAAATATTCTTGCACATTTCCAGAGAGTACAGTAAATTTTCAAGTCTCTTAACTAAGAAGGTAGTTTAGGTACTGTTATCAAAAGAAATATATAACAGAAGACAATCTGGATAATATGATCCAATTTAAAAAGTGTCCTGGGACAAAGCTATTCTTGTTTGATTTTTTATTACTTTGTTTTTGATTTTTTTTTAAGGTATCGACGCAAAGGTAAATTAGTTGGATTTTTATGTCATTATTATGTTATGAATATTATTATGTTCAAACGACCATTACACTGACGAAACCATCCCCAACATCAGCTGACCATGCGTTGTTGGTTCCTTCAAATTCACTCCTGATCATCTGATCTCCAAGATGAGCTTGGTCGTCATTGACAATGAAGAATTGAGGGCCAGTGTGAAGGTTTATTCAAAAACACTCGAGTATATTAGAAGACGTGGCACAAATCCCATATTAGAAGATGTGGCACAAATCCCATATTAGAAGATGTGGCACAAATCGGCAAAGTGAAGAAAATGCTGAAGTGATTACCCCATGATTTGACTGATGATCAGTAGCTTGTTCATTTAAAAATTGACCCTTTTCTTTTTGGATCCTGTGCTTACTTTTGAAAAGTGGTATCTGTATGATCATCGGAAATGTGACTTTCTTTTGGTCAATAAACTTGCTGCCCCTTCAACCTTCCTGAAACCAAATCTTCACCCCCCCCAATCTTCCTGACTGTTTGGTGGTGCTGTAATGGGGTAATCCATTACAGCCTCTTGCAACCTGATAAGGACATCACAGCAGAGTCCTATCGTCATGATTTGGAACTGATGCATCAAAAGTTGCAAACATTTTGGCCAGCAGTGGTCAAGAGAAAGGGACTATCCTACTGCAGGATAACGCAAGACCTCATACTTCACAAACCACTCAGCAAAAACTGATGCAGTTAGGCATTGAGGTCCTGCCTCACTCAATATTCGCCAGACCTGTCCTCTATTGATTACCATTTTTTCTGGGCCTTAGATGCAAGCAGGTATACACCAATGGAGACCAGGTCAAAAATGCCTTCCAGCAGTTTTTCGACTCCTGTGACCCTCAGTTCTTATCATGATGGAATAAATTCACTGCCGTTGTTTGAGCCGAGTTATGAAGTTTCAAAACAACCATTTATTTTGTTCCAACCTGATATTTAGCTGTTTGCAGAACATACCCCTGTGACACATGTTTTAGACATTTTCTGTGATAACAAATTTAATATTTCTTGTGTTAAGAAAAATGTAAGAAAATGGTATCCTACACAGGACATGATAGCGCCAAAGACATTCGATTCCAGATCTTGAAGTGTAACAGAGCTTTTGATTGTTATTTGGTTGTCTACAGAATGTACCGCTGCACCAAAACGCTGCCACTCACGGTTGCGTTGTTTCCTACAGTAACATATTTAATATTCCTGGTGCTAAGCAAAATCAAACATGATTGTACTTTACCCTGGGCATGATAGCACCGATTACATTAGATCCTGGATCTTGAAGGGTATGTAGGTCTGGATCAAGTTCACATCAAGCACCCTAAAAATGTGAGAAAATGGTATCCTACATAGGACATGATAGCACCAAGAACATTTGATTCTGGATCTGGAAGTGTAACAACGCCTTTGTTTGTTATTTGGTCATCTACAGAATGTACCCCTGCGCCACAATGGCACCACTTGCGGTACCACCATTTCCTACAGTAACATATTTAATATATCTGGCTCTAAGCAAGCCTGATTGTACTTTACCCTGGACATGATTGCACTGATTATATTAGATCCCGGATCTTGAAGAGTAAGTAGGTCTCTTTTAGTTGGCTGTGTACCAAACATAGTCCTGTACCACAACGCCTTTACCGACGGTTTTATTTTCAGCTGTAACAAATTAAATATTTCTTGCACTAAGCAAAATTAAATAAGTTCCCCTTACATTTGGTATGATAGTGGCAATTGCATTTGAACCAGAATTTCAATTTGACATATAAGGTTTTTTTTTTAATTTTCATTTTTTTCATTTATTTAATCACAGTCCATAGAATTTACCCAGGTTTCACTACACCGCTGCCGCCTTCATTTATTCAATTTCTGCAATAACATATTAAATATTTTTAGCACTGAGAAAAACCAAACAAAATTTTACTGGCATTGTTGCATCGAATGCAAGCAAAGCGTCCATCTCTTAAGAGACAACTCCCATCGGAGTATACTGCTGGTGACAAAGTCCCGATTTACATTGTATGAGTCGGCTTAGCGATCCTAGCAAGTTTCAAGTCTGGTCAAGACCAGGACTTTATTCTTACAAGTTTTTATGATCAACCCCTTGGCAGGATGCAAGTCCAACCAAGTGATACTTCCACCCTAATCACACAGCTTAGAGTGTAGTGAATTAGTTGCTGAGCGCACAGGGAAATTTTGTTCCAATGAAGAGTTTTACACGCTCTTTGCTCAGTACTGGTCAAAATGAGAGAAGGATTTATTCAAATGTAGTTCTTATTAATAGTAATTGCAATGTACAGTACAGAAGTGCAAAGGAGGCAGTTCCATGCTACATAGAGTGCCATTGGCAGGGACTAGCAACCAAATGCAGTAGGATACAGTACACTGCAATACTTGAGAGCAGTGACAACAGCAGTGACTCAGAAAATGACTAGAAAGCAAAAACTGTGTTTACTTAAGCAAATTTACTCAAAATAGCTAATATGCCACTACAATGGATACCATTGGACACCCATATTCACCATATGTTATGTATTTAAAATAGCAAACCTGTTTTCTAGTTCTGGCCAAGTAGATGATTATTTTGTGTTCAACTTCTGTTAATTCTGTCATATTTGCTGATGAGAAATGTCAATCTGTAGTTAAGAACCAAAAAGATCAGTGTCAGACCTAGTATTAAAGTGAAATAAGTGTTCTGTCAGGAATTTTGTTTCTTTAATTATCAACATTTTTCATAAAAACAGAGACAGTGATTTGCACAAATAATACTGGTTATTAATTTGGCAAGAACAACTTAACATTTCAACTCCCAGATAAGTTTAACTCAATTTGGTTTGACCTAAAACACAGAATACTTTCAATTAAAAGGTGGTGCAGAAAGTAAATCTTTTGCTGTGGCAGCAATTTACAGTTTCTGCTGCCTGTAGATTTCCAGTAACTAGTTGACCAGGTTGTGCACCCAGAAGGTCCTAGATATCATTTCTGGATCACAATCTTTTATAACATTCCACTTTGCCCCCTAGGTAGAAACTAAATGATAATTATTAAGTTTAGCTTAGTTTGACATATGAGAAAACACATGGAGGTCATATATGACATGACGCTGCAAATGTTTAACAAAAAGAATAGTTGATTTTTGGTGGATTGTAAGACGCAACAGGTATAGGCTATTATCACCTTTCCTGTTTGCATATGGCCGCCATTTCAGCTGTTCTGATAGAGGAATCCAGCAAGTCCTCTGCTGCTGCTGATGGTGAATTTATTCCTCAGAATGGCATTTTCATTTTTTTTTCATTTTTTAAGTGGTCTACTGATATCAGGCAATTTCATGTGGTTCAAGAGACTAGTGGTTTTTTTCCCAGTTTTTTTTTATTCAAGCAAAAGCTTGATAAATACAAATGAACACAGGATGTGACACTGTAAGCACTTTTGCCAGCAATGGGAAGACAACTTCCCTAAAACTTCTGACCAGCAACAGAGAAATTCAGGACATGTTCTTAGAGTTGGGTCAGGAATGGGGCCTCTCCACAGAACTGATAGAAAAACTAGAGGCATTTACATGCCTTCTGCATGCCCCAAAGGTATCAACCAACAAGGTAAATGACCTCAGGTATCACCTTTTCTGTGCCAAAAAAGGTGAAATAGAAAGTCATCAATTCCCACCATGCAAGAACTGCTTAACAAAACATGCACAGCGAGCCAACTATCAGGATAAGTTAGGGGTAGTGTTTTTAGCGTAAGGGTTAATGTTGGGGTTTGTGTTAGGGTTAGTGTTGGGGTTGTTGCTATTTTTAGGGTTTGGGGTTAGTGTTTTAGCTTTTTCAATTTGCCGTCATCAGAAGCGACAGCCATATAGAAACAGGAAAGTTAATGATT
>VCCN01004125.1:1156031-1170765 GCA_006491835.1 Architeuthis dux | reverse complement strand
CTAAAAACCTTTAAATTAAAAAAGACAAAACAAAACCGTTTTTCCTAGACATAATAAGGAGTAAATGTTGAAAGTTTTAGCCCTCTAGTTCCAATGGTGCTGCGTGTACACGTGATACATACATAGCCAGGAAGAGTCCATTGTTTCAATTTGTTGGTAGGAGATATTTTTATCAGAAAAATTGTTACCTCTAAGTGGAAGAGTCCATTGCTAGAGACAGAGAAACAGAAAAAAATCACACTGTTCATTATTATAGTAGATTTTCCATAAAAAAAGAAGCCTTACCGTAATCTTTGTAAATCCAAGATTGAAAAGGAATCACACAATGAACATCTTCTTTCAGATGGTATTCTTCAAGTTTCAACAGGTTTTGGAATTTGGTTTTCAATGAATCCAGTTTATCAACAATTTTTTTCTGTAAACAAAATAATAAAATGGATCAAATCATTAAATGACAGTGTAAGCTTGATATATTATGAACACTGTAAGCAGTGTTGCCAACTCAAAAAATATTTTCGCACGATTTTGACTGCCAAAAAGTGCTAAATGTTTTTAAATACCCAAAAACAACCAAAAAGCCACTAAAAAATGGTCAAAAATAGCCAAAGAATGCCCAAAATGTTTCAGTGAAAACATGCTAATTTAGCGCTTTTTGGACTGACAAAAATAAGAAACACACTGAATCTAACACAAAGCTGACTGTAAGGAAATTCAGATTGAATTTTACATGTCAATAATGTTTTATTGTGTTCCACGCATGAAAAGTCTTCAAAATCTGTAAATATCTCACATTTTAGTTGTATTATCAAAATCCTACTATAATAATTACTGATGTGTTTACTTATTTGTTTGTTTATTTATTCATTTATTTGTTTTCTGTCATGCTAAAGAAAATCAGTATATAAAATTAAGTGGAACTGCTGTGGTTTGAACGCTCATTGTGCACCTTAGCAGTCTGATGACTTACCAATAGTCCAAGGGTACACTGATGATTCGATGTAGAGATTTTAAGCAGTATGTCAGTCAGATTGTATACAATCCACCAGCACGGCAACCCCCAAACCACCTAATGTACATTGTGGAAATGAGACAGAGGAGACTTCTTAAAATTTTGTTTGAAAAGTAAAACTATTCATGTTATCATTTTCATACTTACACAGTATTTCTATTTACTCGAATACTGAGCCCAAAGCTGGCACGGCAATGACTGTTTGAGTTTTAGTAAAAACGATTATTTTATTTTATTTTTTTTATTAAATCAAGTATTGTAAACCCTTTTTATTAATTTTTGACTGCTATTTACATTCATCCTAATTTTTAGTTTGTTTAATCACAATTTCAGCAGTGTTATTGTTTTGGTTTTAGTAAAAAAAACTGATCGATTACTTTATTATATAATTTTTATTTAGACAAAGTATTGTAAACCATTTTTATTAATTTTTAACTACTATTTACCTTCATATTAACTTTTAGTTGTTTTTTTTAATACCAATTCAACTTGGTTTTAGTAAAAAAGTTATTATTATTCATTTATTATAAACCATTTTACACATTGCGATTTTAAAAAACATACTAAAAATTAAGATGTGGGTAAATAGCAGTCAAAATTAATGAAAATGGTTTACAATACTTGATTTAATAAAAAATAAAATAAAATAATCATTTTTTTACTAAAACTCAAACAGTCATTGCTGTGCCAGCTTAGTATGAAAGTAAAAAAAATGTTAGCCTCTTTTGTGGTGATTGGTCAAATCAGTCCTTATGATGCAATCTGTTTGTGGTGGTTGCCGTCCATCTTTGGCCAATATCCTATATACCGACAAAGAAATATTTTTAATTTTGTTTTCAGTTTAGTGAATTTGGTTTTTGAGATAAATATAAATTCAGCTTTATCTATGAAACCCCAAATTGTAGTGCCTGAAAACAAAGTCAAAACACACAACACATCTCGTATGCAGGAGCTCGCTTAGAATGCAAAACCACATGACACGGCTCATGTGCAGGAGTTCACAGAGATAGTGCAAAACTAAACACACTGAAAAAAAGTCTGTAACAAACAATCTGGTAAACTGCCACAAGAAGTACACCACCGAGTACGAAGAAGAACAAACTGTCAACAAAACACTTATGTTCCGACAATCTCTTTGCGAAAAATTCACTTGCTCACCAGTCTGTTACGAATACAACCCCAGGCTATTTTCTTGCCTCTTCTCATAGGTGTGAAACTCATGAATATTCATTACACAGTGGCTACATCTTATGGCCAGGCACACATGCCGGCTTTCACAATTGCAAATGGTGGCTTTTACGACAAATGTACACACAAGGGCGCTTAACTTGAGGTAAGATAATACTTTCTTTGTCACAACTATCTCAGTTTATAAGGAAAGTCAATCTATCTTTTAAACATTTTGCTTAAAACAATGACTCACCATCGATTTAATAAGTTTCAACAGTTCCTCACAAAAAGGCTCCATTTCACTAGGCATCATTTGTGATTTTCTTGTTTTGTCATCCTCATCTTCAGCTTTGAAACTTTAAAGAGAAAAAGGAGAAACACCTTAGATTATGTTTTATAATTGTGTAGAGTTTATTTCTCTGCATGATCTGATGTTAAAATGGTATAAAATGAAATTTACAAACCACAAATTCAGGTATTTAAGTGGTGGAGGATGATCAGTCAGAAATTAACTATTAGAATTGGTTGTTTCTTCAAACAACCTGTGAAAAAATTCATGGATATATTTGATTTTCTATTAAATGATATACATGTTATGATTTGCGTATCTGGCCACCTGTGGCGGAAATGTAAGTGACCTCGATCACCTTGGGAGATGGGTGTATTGCATCATTGTTGTAAACAGGAAATGGTGATTGGTCATTGACACCGTGAGACACCATGTATGCATTGGGGAGATCTATAAAGCAGAAGACAATCATTCCTCCCTGGGAAGCGGACAGAAATTTCGACACTCAAAGAAGACAGACATCAGCGGAGCCGAAAGGCACGAAACCGCTGTCCCTGCTGGGGTACAGCCTGGCAGTTCTCCTTCTCTTCTCTCTACCACTCTTCACTATCTGGCCGACAAAGATGTATGTTATGTAATAGAAATATGTCCAGATATTTTTACAAGCAAGTCTTCCTTTCTATCCAAGTCCAGGACACCCCGCTATACAGCATACATACATATGTGTGATAATTATAATGACACTTATTAGTGAGAGCCTATATTTGCCCGGAGTCGGTGTGAGCGACTACTAAACGAGCGTCCCAAATCGTAAATGTGAATAAAGAAACGAACTTCGTGCGGGGATCGAACCCGCGTCCACCTTGGAAGCCACCTATACGCGGTGCTGTTCTACCACTGAACTAACAAAGATCACATGATAGAAGTGTAGGATAAAAGACTCCTGTCTATCATGTGATCTTCGTTAGTTCAGTGGTAGAACAGCACCGCGTATAGGTGGCTTCCAAGGTGGACGCGGGTTCGATCCCCGCACGAAGTTCGTTTCTTTATTCACATTTACGATTTGGGACGCTCGTTTAGTAGTCGCTCACACCGACTCCGGGCAAATATAGGCTCTCACTAATAAGTGTCATTATAATTATCATATTCTGTCGATTGGATATACAATTATCCATAATTTGATTTCATACATATGTGTGTATGTATATATATTTATATATAATGTACAAATAAATTTAAGACAAACCTGGAGTGCATGTATGAAAGATCATTATTATTTTTAGCAACAACACAATGGAATTCTCTTTCCAACGATATATGTATATATCTCCACCTAGAATTAAATCCCCACTCCGTAGACTGCAGACGATGAAGTACACAGAAAATGAAAAGTTCCTGGTAAAATGCTAAATACCTAGCTTCACGTTTTTGGCAGTAACTTTTCATGTCCAACAGACAAAATTGACAAGATTCACTGTTGGAAAGCTGATGAAATTCTCTTTCCAATGATATGTCAAGTCAATTTATTTACATTTTTTACCCTATTTCGCTCAAACTTCTACAGGAATATTTTCGTGTGAGCGTGAATGCAGACCCCAAACTATTATTGATATTTCTATTAGGAATTTTCAAAAACTAGCTTGCTAAAAACCTGCCTAGGGGTCCCCTTGTACACACAGAAAAATTTGTGTGTGATTCTTGAGTTACACTGTCACATTCAGAATCATTGGCATGCAATTTAGCAAATGCAATTTTGGCTCTGATTTTGAATGAGCTTTCCTGTAACAACAACAACAAATGGTGAATGTCATATAGCAGATTTGGATTATCTTATTTCAACTGCATAACAAATTCTACTCTAAAATGTCTTGACCTGCATAGTTAATCCCAAATTGGAACCGGATTATGAGCGACTTTTCATTTGGATGGTGATTTGTAAGGGACCATTTTCTCTGCTGAATAATTGCAGCGTTCTTGAGAAATGCTCATCCAAACAACTTCGACACTGCACTTCCTTAGGTCCTGAGCAATACACCTGCCAAATTTCAACTTAATACAGTGCCCGGTTCCCGAGATAAGTTTTTGTCACTAGGGAGGATGGTGGCCATTTTGAATTTCAGGATTTTCCCCTTCATACAATTTTTGTAGACTTTTTCTCTCATTCAAAACATATTGAGCACATAAAATCCATTGAGTTTTTTTTGTTGCAATTTGTGTGTGGTTTGACTCCATTTTTTGAGTAAAATGCCTGGACTAATATGACTATGGATGTTTTTGAACTCTACTTTGTAATTCTCTACTACAATAATGTTGTCTGTTATTAGTGCCTTGCTTCACTTTATTGTTCTTTCTGTTTTAGCTGTGATTAGCCTGAACGCGTTTGGTTCATAACTGTATTTAACATGTTAAAAAAAGAGACTGAACAAAGACAAGTGTTGCTCAGGGCTATTCCCTGTGTAGAACTGATGATCCCTCCCAGCTCCCACTTCCGGGCTCCTGTTTTCATGACGGTTTCCCAGGTCTCGTAAAACAGGGTAAACTCTCTGCATATTTATTCATATTAAAAATATACACATATAAAAATAGATACATACATATATAGAGATTAATACATAAACATTACATACAGGTATACCTTGATTAGAGCGGTTAATTTGTTCCAAAATTCTCTGTACTGTTCAAGGTCTTATTATAATTTAATGTGTTTTTCTTTTCAGCTTATACTTAGTTACATCAATTTGTACAGCAATACCATAACCATACTACATCAAAACTGCACTGTTCAAAGTATTCCCATACTCTTATTTTGTTTTGTCTTACTCACATTGCTTGTAGCTTCAAATTAGCAATTTGTCCAATTAGTTTTGCTCCAGTCTGACTCAAAGAGTTCCATTTGAGAGTTGCATTGTAAATGTTGGCAGCAGAATCTTTGACTTGGCGTTCACTTCCTGTCAAATTCCCTTGTGTTGGTTTTTCAACAATCGGACCTGAAGCACACAGAAATAAAAACAATTAAAGTCTCATGTGAATAGAAAAAAAACAAAAAACAGGTCTCAATAGAAACTGTCATGTTACCAACATCTTCTGGCAACAGTTTTTAATTGATCGCCCCCAACATGGCATGCTGCCAAAAGACGTTGATCATGTGATGCTTTCTATTGAGTTACTAACCAGACCTGTCTATATAATGAATAGTTTGACTTTTTCTGTCCGTAACAATGGAGTCTTCAACTTAAAGATAACAATTTTGCCAATAAAAATATCTCCTACTCCTGATTTGAAACAATGGACTCTTCCGCTTTTTAATAAAAACTCAGATGAAATTGATATGATGTAGGCATTTATTTACAATATATGCTGTGCTGGGGGTGATCAATTAAAAAGAGGGGTGACGAATGAATAAGTTACTTCTCGCACCTTTTTTCAAATTTTCAAAAAACAAGTGGACACATTTTTTTCTATAAATGAAACAAAGCTCATCATAAAATGAACATTCACAAAAGCTTTCAGCCAGATATTTTTTGATTCCTAGAAGTTATTGCTCACTCTCCGAGTAGTGCCATAAAGCCTAATATAACTATCTTTATCATTTCTTATACAATACATTAGTAGTAGTAGTAGTAGTATTTATATATAAAAATGCTTTCAACTGGCTCTTCTCCCATTTCCTCTCCTTGTGTTTGGCTAATGGGGTCAGGATTGATTGATTGTTTTGTTTAACAGCACATCGACCCTTGGTGGGTCATTTAATGCCGAATTCAGTGGGGGGGGGGGGGAGATCCCATGTCCCTGTGACTAGAGACTTGAGTGGGGAGAATCCCAAATCCCTGTCACTGAGACAAATGCCACGAGGACCAGGATAAGCTGGTCAGTAGTCAAAAGTTTCTCAGGAAGAATCCAGAGCATGCTAATGGTGATCGCCTCCCGACCAGCTGGCCAAGATAACCTGTGCAACTTCTCCCAGGTATACGAAGATAACCGAGCATGCCACGAGGACCTCCGAAGGGCCGTGTTTCTCCAAACTTCGAGTCCAGGGTGGTCTCGAAGCGCAGATACTAAACTTTGATACTTGGCGCGTTATCAGCCGCAGCCAAGATATCCTGCGCAACTTCTCCCAGGACGATACCCGAGCATGCCACAGGACCCCATACGGGCCATGTTTCTCCGAGCTTTGAGGCCATGGCAGTTTCGAAGAACAGATACTACACTTTGATCTTAGCCAAAAGGCCGAGAAGCGATCCTGTTTGTTTAGTATCTGGTGATTTCATAGCCACTTTTCATAGCAGGATAAATCTGATGTCGCTAAGGTATCAAACTTAATGAAGAAGTTGGTCAGATATCAAGCAGCATAAATAATTTAACTACATATTTTTTAATCATTGTTTAATTTTTACAATGTTATGCAAAGTCATAGAGAGCAATAAGTTAAAAAAAACATTTAAAATATACATCGTTTTTAATTGATGACAATTCCAGAAACTGGTGAAATTCCCTCTTTAAGGTAGTGTTTTTTGTTATATGGTCAAAAAGGCCATAGCGTTAAAAGGGTTAATAATGAGAAACCAAAATACCTCTTGAATCACTGATAAAAAAAAAATTTGATACCAAAAAAAAAAAAAATTAAATCTAATTCTTTGGTTGATAATCTCAGTGATCTGAAAAAACATATTTTAAAAACAATGATTAAAAATACGTACTTAAATTATTTAGTTTATTATGCTACATAAAAATAAAAACTTTTCAGAGTCATTTTTCAAGTTTTTAACGGGTCTCATAATCTAAATGTATATTATTAAAGCTTTCTTTTGCATCCATTCAAAAAAATGACTCTGAAAAGTTTTTATTTTTATTTTTATGTAGCGTAGTAAAGTTAATAATTTAAGTACGTATTTTTAATCATTGTTTTTAAAACATGTTTTTTCGGATCAACAAAAAATTAGATTTAATTTTTATGGTATCAAATTTTATTTTATTGGACCTCATCATTTCAGTGATAATTACTACACAAGTTTATTTAAAAAGATTTTTTTTTAACTTATTGCTCTCAAAAGCTCAAGAAGACCAACGTCTTCATTAAGTTTGATAGCTTAGCGACATCAGATTTATCCTGCTAAGAATTGTTTTGACTATGAAAAAAGGCTATGAAATAGACCCGGCTATTAATTTGGCTATAAATGTTCCGTAACCCATTTATTTACTTTGTGATCCCACCTGGCTTTTTTCTGACTCTCACCCTGTAGTACTCCTCTTGTCCCAGAAAGGTTGGTTTTTTGTCAGAATCTGATTGGCTATGGTACGACAAGTATTGCAACATAATTGTTTTGGTTTTGAAAGCTTTTTTTTATTGTCATATCAACCAAAACGTCATCATTCTTGGAGGAATGATTTTTAAAGGGTCTGTCACCAAAAGATTAAAGGAAGCATATTGCACATTACTTAAAAATGTAAATAATTCTTTCATGTAACATTAGAAAAGCCTAATTCTTTTATAAAAATCCTTTTTGCTGCAGTTCAACTAGAGCAGTGGTTCCCAACCTTTGAGTCATTCCCCACTTTTGTCAATAAGATTACTAGTATACCCCACTTCCATTTATTAAGTTGCAACGAAGAATAATTTCAAATAATAACCTTATTTTGCATATAATTAGACAGCTTCCTACTAAGAATTAGTTTATAGTCAGGTAGCTTAGCAGCAAATTTTGGCTGGATGTGGACACACTGGACAAAAGCACCAAACTTTTCCCACACATTATTCATGATCTTAGTTTCCCATTTTTGATAGGAACCACTTCCTCCAGATGCATTATGGTGGCGATCTTGGATTTTAAAGATATCGCCAATATCTCGGCTTGTAAAACACTTAGAACGGTAATATTTGTGTCTAAACATACATTTAAAAAAAAAAAAGGGTTTTTATTAGCAGAAAGACAATATGCAACATAAATTATGAAAAAGTATACAACATTCTGTGAATAATGTTAATACATTTCTGTAACAAAAACACTACTTGCACTCAGATTGTCAATTATGAATTTATTAGTATACCTTATTACACACTATTGCATATACAATTTATGTTTGCCTTACAAGTGTGAATGCAGTCGGACACAAACTAAGGGATCAATTTAGGATAAACTTTCATTGAAAATTGACCTCCCCTCTAAAAACCTATTTGTGGGGCAATTTTCAATTTCCAAAAAATAAAAATAAAAACATTTTCCCAACTATTGAAGGGAGTGCGTGTGCAAAATTTCAAGTTTCTATTATAAATGGTTAGGGCTGGGTAAAGTCCAGATAGATACATATAAATGTCAGAACACTAAAAAACCTAAACCCAGCCACAGTATTCAAACTGGTCTGTTGTGGGTAGCAGTGTTTAACAATAACCAAGTTAGCATAATGCCCAGCTACTTCTATTGATCACCCCCAACACATCAGATATGGGTGGCGGTAATTCAGAATTTCCCTTGAAATACTAATTCAGGTCAATGAAATGCGAGAGGGAGGAATGTGAAAAGTATTAAATTGCTTGCTTTTTGGGTGACGAGTGCACATTTCCGTGTGATATCAGCACAATTCTTCTTCAGACCAGCACACTTAACAAGTACAACTAGCATTCCAAGGGAAATTATGAATCACTGCCACCCATATATGCGGTGTGATCAATTAAAAAGTTGGTAAAAGGGATGATCAATGAATAAGGTACTTCTCTCTCCTTTTGTTGGGCTGTGATCACTAAAAAAAGTTTAAAAAACAAGTGGTCACAAACTTACATTGCATATCTAAAAACTTATTTAGGGGGAAATTTAAAAAAACAAAACAAACATTTCCCCCACTCATTAAGAGGAGTGTGTGTGCAAAGTTTCAAGTTTGCTATGAATGGTTAGGGCTGGGCGAAGACCAGATACATAGAGAGATACATAGATACATATATATCTCAGAACACATGTATTACTTCTTTGCTGTTCTTTGTTCTTGTGTTGTTTGTTTGTTATTTTCTGTTTTTAGCTGTGCTGGTTAAACATGTTTGGTTAAAACTGTGTTTAGTTGTGTTTCCAGTATCAGAAATGGGGCTCCTTATGAGATCTGTTGGGTAGCTCCTGCTTTGGCATGTTTATTGATATTAAGCATATATACATACATTACAACATGAATAACCTAAACCCAGCAATAAACCAGTGTTGTGCGTAGCGGTGATTAATTTATTTACATGGAGTAAATGATATACAAAAAGCACTTAACCTTTACTTTTATCACATATCACAATAATCTATGGACAGATCTAAAGGATGAAGTATTTTTCTTAACTTTGTTCTCTACTTAAATCTATCTAATCTTCATGGAAGTAGACAAAATGGTTTGTATGGTGACATGGTGAATACATCAGAAACATTTTTGGTTCAAAATTCCAGGTTTTTTTTTAACAATGTTAAACCTTACTGTCTTATTGGTTTATAACTGTGTTATCTGAATGCAAACCCTGAAGGCATTTTTTCATGGTGCTGGGTCTCTAATTGATGTCATTGTCAAAATCCAGACCAAGTTGGAGTTGACTTTGCACCCCCCAAAAAAAAACAACAAGAATAATCCTCACCTAATTCAGGGGAGTAAACTCTTCACTGTTTATCTATTCAGTCATGTTAAACCAAACGGATAAAATTAGCAATCCCCATCTGTGATTTGAAATCGACTCTCTTACCAACTGAGCCAAACTGACAACTCCTATGTATTTACAAATTTATTTATTATATATATGATGCAAAAGTTGCAGTAATAGGAATAAGTCCCAAGTTTTTGCACATGCTTGACCGTTCATTTTAGAGATCACGCATGAACACTAACCTTACAGGGCCAGATTAACCTATACCAGTGCCCCTAGGCTATTAGCAATATGGGGCCCCCATATTGAACCATCCTTCTCCCCTCCCCTCTGTTTCGTGTATAATTTTAAGTAAGTAATGCGATCTGTCAATCGTGTGAATAAAGTGGATTGCTATGTGCTAATGTGTAATATATTCATTACATTTTTTAAAGAGATATTTGTTAGGGCTTTTTTATTAAGTTTTAAGATATTATTAACAATATCTTCACATCAGGGAATGTTCTTATTTTGACAGTTTTATTGTTTAATTCATTTTCCCTGTAGTAGTAGTGATACATTTCTAAATTGCTATTTATTTTGGGAAATACTTCGTAGCGTAATTTACGTATAGGCTAATCCGTCAAAAATAAAATTAACAAAAACATGAATATCCCAGAATTTTCCGGGCCCCTGTCAGCTACTTAAGCCTACTCAGCCCTAATCCGGCCCTGTAACCATAACATCAATTTAGAAATAAATTGAACATTTAAAAATCAAAATCTGTTTAGTTTACTCTGTATACGTGCCCTTTCGTAAATTTAAATTAAAAACCTTTAAATTCACAAACGACCTCAACTAAGGTGGGTAAAGATTGTATTATTAAAATCATTACTTGAGTCGGAGTATATCGTACACTAAACTTCCCTAGATTCTAGATGTTTTTAGATATTTAATTTGGAACGCTAAACTTCCTTACATTCTAGATATTTCTGGATGTTTTTATAAACATGGATTAACTCCCGGATGTCCGAAAAGGCAGAATACCGGAAAGAGAGTCCCTCTCTCTCTTTCAATACATCCAGTTATTAGTTACTACTAGTTATACCTGGCGAAGGTCGTAGACTGTATCGGCCGAAACGTAGTGGCAGCAACAAAATATAACAAGAATGAGTTCAATTCTCAAAAAAAAAACACCTACTATTCAAATGGTTCTTCGGACAATTGAAATCCTTCTTGTTGTTTGTGTTATAAACACGACGTTTCGGCCGATCCATTCTTCGGCCTTCTTCAGATTGTAAAATCCGAGTGTGATGGGGTAAACAGAAGTTTTGTTTTTAAAGAGGGTAACCCTTATAACACAGTGCCCGGTTGTTTCTGTGTATTTGTCTTGTCGGGTTTAGGTCTGTTGAGAAGCGGAAGCCACATTGGGTTGAAACGTCGTTATTAATTATTTCCATAATAGTTTTAATCAATTTTCCTATGGCCGACCTGACCACATCTGGAGAGAGAAATGTGACCATCTTCCTCTCTGGGAGGAAGTCCAGATTATTGACAATGATGTTGGAAGCAGAGAAAAATGAAAGAGCGGCTCACATCAACATGTCGACTAAATGCATTAGTCAAACAAGTGCGGAGTTCAACCCGATGTGGCTTCTGCTTCTCAACAGACATAAACCCCACAAGATAAAGACACAAAGACACAGAAACACCAGGGCCCTGCGATATAAGTGTTAAACTTACCCCCTTCAAATATTTTTAAAAAAGAAGAAAAACCTCTGTTTACCCCATCACACTCGGATTTTACACCTGAAAAAGGCCGAAGAATGGAACAAACACAAACAACAAGAAGGAGTTCAATCGTCCGAAGAACCATTTAAATGTTAATGACCCTTCTCAAAACTATAGAACAATACAAACAACAAAAAGTTCAATTGTCCGAAGAACTATTTGAATGTTAATGACCCTTCTCAAATCTATAGAACAACACTTTTAATGATAATGACTCTTCTTTCTTTACCTATCAAAATACACACACGTTTTTTAAGGAGTATCGTTAAAAATAAAAATGAACTCACTAACAACCGGGGTGAAAAGTAATTGCACAGAAGAATCGTCATTAAAAGAATTGGTGAGCGATGATTCATCCTCAGAACTCTTATTTTTCTTCTTCTTTTTAGGCATTTTGGACGGGAAAAATGTAAAATTTCTCTGTATGAAAAACGTAAGTTCTTTTCCGTAGCTAAATTACACGTGGGGAACCGCCAGTAACATTGAAAAATAATAAAAGTAAACATTATCTAAAAAAAACATTTTTAAATTAAATTAAAATAAATAGAAGTATTCTATTTTTAATTCCCAGATAGAGAATTCAATAAGTTGAGTAAATATCAGCTGAAACCCTTTTAATAAAGTCTTAAGGCTTTTGTTTATAACAATTTCGATTTCGTTTGTTATTGTTTGACGATGTAAGCGACAAAGAATTGCTCCTCCTGATGAACGGGAAGAAAAAAAACGTGGTTCACGGATATTAAAAAAAAAAAAACAGTTTCTGCGACTTTTTTTTCCCGTGAGGAGACAAATAAACAGCTGCTCGAAATTTACTGAAATTAACAAAACTAAGCAGACAACACCCACCTCAAATTATGGACGTTGTCACTGTTGGTAGTTTCATGACCGATTTAATGAGGTATGAAGTTTTATTCATTTTTAATAATAAATATTATGACTTTTTAAAAGTAAAATTGGGGTCAAGATTTAGTTTAATGCCAAAACTAAAATTGGACCCTTACTTCCAGCCGTCGTACGAAAATACGGCTGTAAATTTCTCTATCTCTCCGTGCTTACCAGTCGAGTCCAGGCAGTCAGTCTAGCCGCAGTATTTTTCTTGTGTATTTTGATGTTTTTCTTTTCTTTTTAAAGTAAGGGTCCAGTTTCGGTTTAAGATTCACATCCGTTAACCAAATGGCCCTCAGACAACCCAGGTGCTCCCGGTCCAAAAAAAAGAAAGAAGCCTACATAACAACCTTTCACAAGAGAAGTAACCGAATACTTCGAAGTCTCACTTCGATAAAATGGACTGAAAGTAACGGTCCAGTTTACCATTACAGTTACATTGTAAATAGAAGAACCCACCTCGTAAAACCTAAAAAAATATTTCTTTCTAAAAATTAACAAATTCCTGGAAGATTCTTAAGGTCTAATGGATTAAAAGCACAAAAGATTACTGGCGAATTTTTTTTTTCAATTTACAATTACCTCCCCTACATCGTAGCTATATATGAACTGATATACATTCAGTTTTCTTTTTAGTGACAACGGTTTTGGCAGAGGTATGCGATCTCTGAGTGCTTTTTAGTTCCAAATGTAAACCTATCCTGATCATGTTATTGTTGAGTTAGCCATTATTGCGACGTTGGTAGAATAAACAAAATTGTAAGAAACTGGTGTCTGTTAGTCACTCAATAGAAACCGTCATGTTACCAACATCTTTTGGCAGCATGCCGTGTTGGGGGTGCTCAATGAATAAGTTACTTATCTCACCTTTTGTTAGATCACTAAAAAGTCCGAATTTTCAAAAAAACATGCGGGCACAGACTATGGATGAATTTAGCATACACTTACACTGTAAATTTAATCCCCACTAAAAGCCTCTTATAGGGGAATTTAAAAAAAAAACACGTTTTTCCTAGACATAATAAGGAGTAAATGTTGAAAATTCCAGCCTTCTAGTTCCATTGGTGCGGCCTGTACGCGTGATACATACATAGCTAGCCATACCGACTTGAAAACTGAAGAAACCTATGTTGACAGTTTCTAATAAACGAGAAATTGGTATTTCAGTTAAAATTTGGTCATTGTCTTTTCACAGGACCACACACTGACTGGACTACTCGGACATACACAAATTACTACACTGGATACTAGTGTTGTAATGGTTAGCACGTCTGCTTCACACGCAGAAGGTCCTGGTGTGGAAAACTCTTCATTAGGACAAATTTCCTTGTGCACTGAGTACAATCTAAGCTGTGTGATTAGGGTGGAGGTATCCCTTCGGAGAACTTGCATCCTGCCTAGTGGGAATAAAGTCCACTGGGAGTTGTCTCTTAAGAGACGGGGCACTTTACCCCCCCCCCCCCCCTTCTTTTTACATAATATACACTGTTGGAAGTAACACACCCTTTTATATTTATAAATTATATAGGTATTTCTGCGGTGTTCGTGACCCACTTACGGAAAATTGACACCTTGATAAAATAAACGTCAAAATCATATAAAACTTAATTTTTTCGTTGAAAAATGTTAGTGTCATTATTAAGTTGAAAGATTGGCGAAATATATGAGATACAAATTATTTGTGTGCACCTTATAAAACGGGAGATATTATTGAATCAAAATAGTTAAATCTCCGCGCAAATGTAAACAAAACATTAGTAGTAAATTTTCTCCTCTTTTCAACGAGCAAAAATCACCTATACATCAACTACTGATCCGATCTTAATAAAATTTTCAATACTTATCGAATAAAGGATGAATTTTTTTAAAAAATCAGTTTGTATTCCAAATTTCGGTAAACAAATATTTTTTCATTGTGATTTTAAAAAACAAACTCCCCTTAAAAATTTGATTTAAGTCAAGCCCATGAACAAGCCCATGAACATATAAATTCTGCTTCTGTTTTTGAAAA
>VCCN01004125.1:1131738-1145091 GCA_006491835.1 Architeuthis dux | reverse complement strand
TGTAAGTCAATTATTTACTAATAACTGTTACTGAGAGATGTTTAGATGAATTTATGTTTTACACATATATATATAAGGTTTTTCTACACTATTTGTTCATAAAACAAAACTTAGTAATGTGATAACCTTTAAGTGAAGCAAGATAGACATTTTTATACTGTTGTTCTGACTGAAGAATTGCTCTAAATTCTTTCTAATTTATTGAATGTGTTGTAGAAATGAATCACCCATTGACTGACAGCTGAATACATTTATGCTCTACATATTTTCAGTTACTGCACTGATTTTCCTAACCCTGGGGAAACCATCCATGGCAACAAATTTAGGAAAAGTTTTGGGGGCAAAGGAGCCAATCAGTGCCTTATGGCCCAGCGCCTGGGAGCCAAATCGGCTATGGTTGGCAGAGTAAGTATACAATCATTTGGTTTTGACAATATTTTAATCATCATTTAATACTCAAAAGATTTGTTCAAAATTCTCCTGAAAGAGATCAAGGTGAAATAATCTTATTATTTAAAAACTGTTGTCATTTGTTTTTGTTTGTTGGTTGTTTTTTTAACTTTAAAAAATTTAAATTACAGTGTTCCAGTGGTCAGACTGTGGTATACTTTTAGTATGTTATTGTGCACACCTGGTACTCCAGAAAACTGTTAGAAAAACCTGTCTAGGATCAATAATGAAGGAGTAATGGGTATTTTAAAGATTTGGACACCATCTTGGAAATTACACCTTTCCAGTGGTCAGACTCTGGTAGAATTTTAGTATGCTATTGAACAAAAACATTGAGAAACCATTTGTAGAAATTTTGGGGGGTCAATAAATGCACTTGAATAAGTGGTCATTTTAAGGATTTGGTGGCCATCTTGGATGCCATGTTGAAAATCACACCTTTCACGTGGTCAGACTGGTAGAATTTTAATATATTATTGAGCACACTTGATACTACAAAGATCCATTAGAAAGATGTGTCTAGGATGAATAATGAAGGGGTAATAGGCATTTTAATGATTTGGATGCCATCTTGAAAAAATCACTTTTCCAGTGGTCAGACTTTGGTAGTCTTTTAGTAAGTTATTTAGCACACCAGATACTACAAAAACCGTTTCATTTATTCATTTGTTTTGTTGAACCTTGAACAAGGCTGAATGTAAATTATAATTGTAGACGGAGATATATGTGTTGCATAGTGGGGTGAGAGATAAGGAGAACTGCCAGTCTGTCCCCAACAGGGACAGCGGTCTTGTGCCTTTCGAATCCGCTGATGTCTGTCTCTTCTTTGTGTGTTGAGATTTCTGTCTGCTATAGGGATAGCAGTCTTCTGCCTTTCGGCTCCGCTTTATAGGTTTCTCTAATGCCTACGTGGTGTGAATCACGGTGTCAATCACCAGTCCCATCCAGTTTACAACACTGACAATATTTAGACAATATACCTATTTCCTGAGGTGACTGTGTTCACTTACATTTCCGCCCAGGTGTCCGGAAATACATATCATAACATATGTTCTGCCATATATTATCCTCTACGGTATGGTGACCCTACACGCCCATGTCCTTACAATCTTTCATTAGGACCTTCTTGAATTAGCAGTTTCAATAAGGCAATAAAGACTTGAAATCTGGGCCTGCTATTTCACCAATAATAAAGTGCAAATAAAATGTTTTCTAAAAGAATCATGTAAGCCTTGTATATGTCATGCCAAATCGGCGAAATTGCTTAATTAGTGAATATTTACTTATTTTTTGTAAAAAAAGTTTGATTACATAAACTTTTTATTGTAAAAAAAATAGTTGTTTTGATTAAATAAACTTTTGATCAAATTTAAACTACGTATTTATTTTTTGTAAAAAAAAAGTTAAAACCACATATTTACTTTCTTTTTACAAAAAACAAGTAAATAGTTTTAATTTGATCAAAAGTTTATTTAATCCAAACAAGGATAAAAAGAACTATTTTTTTGTTTTACAATCAAAAGTTTTGTAATCAAAGTGAAATCAAATTTTTTTTTACAAAAATTAATATAGTTTTATTCGCTAAATAGGCAATTCTGCTGATTCGGCATAACATATATACTTTATTTCTGTGTGGGTTTGGGGAAATTATTTTTTCCAATTTCTATATTTTGCAGGTTGGTGATGATGCCTATGGCATAGAACACTTGGACCATTTTAAGCAGCATTCAGTCAATGTAGGTAAGGATTTTACTTATTCAAAATGAATGATTCATTTAAGTTTATTACGGTTAAACATCGTCTCGATAAATTTTAACTCTTAGTTTCATATAAGAAAATGTAGATGTCAATAACAAGGGAATAACTATTGATCAAAGTTACCTTCCTTTCAACTTTAGGTAAATTTAAAAAATTTATTTTTTATTCCCTCTAACATAATAAATCTAACTACAATTGAAGAAATCTCTGCCTGTGTCTCTGTGTTTATGCACCACGATTTATTGACAACTGACCATTGTACAAAGTTCACATTCACCAGATATATTAGTCGTCACACAAGATAGTGCAGTGTCGAGTTTGAATTGGCAGTTCTTGAGAAATCTAATAAAAAAGTACAGATTATAGATTATTTTTATTCATATTCTATAAATTATCTCCCTTGACTTCCACTGTTTAGAATCATTTAAATTCAGATATAAAATATCTAAATTGGCAACACTGAAGAGAAGTGACCAAAATACTTGGAAGCTATAATTTTGTCCGGCAGATGGAAAATTATATTACATGATAAGTATGGCTGGCTGCTCTGCACATCATAAATTTTGGCCCCTTCCAAACATGCACCTTTGGAAAGGGCAATGCCCTAGTTTAACTAATTTTGTTTCGTCCATCGAAGAGCTCTGCTGTCAATTAGGAATGGTATCGAGCGATTTATGACATTAATGTCTTAATTCTTCGTAAAACTAGGTTTTAGCTTTTATAGTGATTAGAGTTTAAATTCGCTAACGAAAGTCTTATGGATTGCGAGCACAAAAAATTACTTGCAAAAAATGTATTTTCTATTGAATATTTGACTTTATCAAATCTTAACCCGGTGATAACAAACCTTTTTAGCAGGGTATGTTGAAATTTTAGTTTTAGGTATGTTTATAGATAGGGGTCTATTTTTTTAAATATATTTATAAAACTAGGAGTTTAATAAACTATAACAATGAAATTAAAAAAGTTTTTAAAAAGTCCATCACATGTCACCTAAAAACCTGTGGAGTATCATAAGAATAGTTGGATTGAAAGCACAAAAAATAATTTTTATTAAGAAGGTATCGTAGTAACTTTGAAAATTTGTTACTTTAAAAAAAAAAACAACCTTCTTTTTCTATTTTTTATCGAATGTAAGTAACTTCGAACATTTCAGAGACGGCTTCCAAAGACTAGCAACTTTGTTTATCTTGGTAACACTGACATTTCAGTGGTGTCACCGGTGTCGAGGAAAAATGTGTCCCTTTTTGATTCAACAATTTTCAGGGTGTCTGATCCAAACTTCATCCAACTTTTCCAATAAGTTGACAGGAATATATTGATATTTACTTAGTTTCGTCTGACATGAAGCTACAAGTATTGGACATTCAGAGAGGATCAAACTCACTCTGGCAGTAATATACCTGAATATACTTGAAATAAGCAGTTAATTGCGTCATTAAGCCAGCTTCAGTGTAATTGGGCTGGGTTTAAACTAATAAGAAAAATGGTAGTTAAATTTATGTCCGATATCAGAATCAAGATTTTTTTTTAAAAATTGATATTCTCGGAGGTGACCGTCTTTTCACTTAGGCTGTTCCATGCATTTACTACTCTTGCCGAGAGGAAATTTTTTCTATCACCAGTGGAGGTCTGAATTTGTAGTTTATGGCTGTGTCCTCTGGTTTTACAGCAGATAGATGAAGTCAGCATTTTCTTATCAGGGCATTTTGAGCAATGAACGTCAGTATCCACTCTATGTATGTTGTTCCAGATTCTATAGACCTCTAGTAGGTCAGCACGTTTTCTTCTGTATTCAAGTAATGATGTGAGACTAGCTTGGGCACTAGCTTAAATTCTAATATATGGTACAGGTCTGTGTACAATAATTATGTTTTTTGATAGCTGTGCGATGGATGATGTTGTTTCTCTGCCACACGAATCACAATGTCAGGTTTAGAGGGAATACTGCTGCGGACCCCTGTGATGTGCCTGATTGACAGGAATGAGTGGTGATTGATAAGTTCATGGCCTACGGTACAAATTTAATAAATTTGACATTTTGAGGTTTAAGGGGCAAAATCTTGTTAAAGAAGATATTGTTCAGATTTACCTTTTTTAACTCTTAAATTCATAAAACAATGAATTTTATTATCAAGAGAAATAATTGATTGAAAAATACCCACGTTGACCATTAGGTGAATTTAAAAAAATTCTTTTCTATTCAATTCGCAGAAGAGTTCCATTATTTTTAATTCTATTTATTGAAGAGTTCCACTGTCTATACAAGCAGTCCATGAATTTAATAGTTAAATTTATCTAGATAAGTAAAGAAAAATCGATGAGACTTTACAGATATGCAGACTGTTATTAAAACTTCAAGACAAACATTACAAAATCTGACTTATGAAATAATAAATAAATCCTTATTTGCTGTGCATTCATTGGGAATCAATTGTATTTCAGATCATGTCTCTAAAACTGAAAATGAACAAACTGGTGTCGCAAATATTGTGGTTAATGCCAAAGGTAAGTTGTCCAATGTTACTTGTAATTTTTAAAGATTTAAACAGACCGGTTTAAACACTGTTGCTGGGTTTAGGTTATAAATGTGTTCGCACATTTATATGTATCTATCTATGTATCCAGACTTCGCCCAGCACTTACCATTCATAGTAGAAACTTGAAATTTTGCACACACACTCACCTCAATGAGCAGAGAAAATGTTTTTTTTGTTTTTTGAAAATTTCCTCCCCAAATAGGCTTTTAGTGGGGGTTCAATTTATAATGTAAGTTTATGCCAAATTGATCACTTAGTTTGTGCCCATCTGGACTATTTAGTGATCACTGCCCACCACCACTGCTTAATTTACAAGGTAAAAAGAAGCATATATGGGTGGCGGTGATTCATAATTTCCCTTGGAATGCTAGTTTATCATCCATTCGCTTGTATCATTGGGTTGTTTTACTTGTGCATTTTTATTATAATCCACTTTCAGCTTGCTAGGCCATTCGAGGCTTCACCAGTGCCCTGTTAACAGTAGCTTTCCTACTCTGTCCATTCTCAGCCTCTCCTGACGCTGTCCATTCCCGATCAATGAATATGAAGACAACAAAGTGAATTTATCCTTCGCACCCTCTTTTCCCCGTCTCCAGTTGTCTCCTTTCATCCTCCCATCCCTTCATCAACTGCCACTCATTTTAGTAGCAGTCGCATGATCCAAGGCGTTCTGTGGTCAGCAGCTAATTTTCAACTGAAATCACTCCCAAAATTCAAAGCTTTCCTTTCCTCTCAGTCAATCAGCGAATAGTATATCCACACGTTGTCCAAAGCTCTGCCACCCCCATGTTGACCCACATTCCGGGGAGACCTTTCCAACCAAAATTTACTCTAATCCACTTTTGCTTTATTTGTACTACCACGCAGAAGGCTTTATCTTGATTACCTATCCCCCTACCAGACCTACAAAATCCAATATTCAGATATTTTGTTTGTCTTATTTTTCAGGTCAAAATTGTATTGTTATTGTGTCCTCTGCCAACTTGAAGCTCAATGAAAATGATATTAAATCTGCTGAAGATGTAATAAAGTCGGCCAAAGTTTTGGTCACCCAGATGGAGATCTTGCCTACAACTGCTCTGGCTGCTATAAAAATAGCCCAAAAACATAAAGGTAAATTCTAAATCTATCTATACCATAATAAGCATTGAAAGCATGAAAACCCAGAGAGACCCAGGCCAGCTGTCCACGGCCCCACCACCCCCCTTCACAGGGGGCACAGTATTTCAAGAGCTGCACAGCTTTTTGATGTGATGTGTAGAAATATGAGACAACTTACAGAGTTTAAAAGAGAAACACAGCAGCAGCTATACGTTGTCTTTTTGTTTGACAACTCGAAATTCAACAATATTCTGGATGAGAACTTTACCCTACGACGAAGGTTGACAGAAGATTCCGGGAGCGTCTGAAGTGAGGAAGGTCGAAATAAACAAAGTAGTTTTATAATTTTAATTGATGTCACCCTTCATTGAAACGGCTGATCCCACAACAATTCCTTTCAGCCCAACTGACCGGCGAGTAACCAACACCAGTCGACAAGGTACCTTGGAACAGATTGTCACACTCATTGAAGGTATACCTTTTGTATATACTTTGCCCTGGAGGGATCTGCATCCTTCTATCTATGGCTTTGGTATGCATACAAGCCATTTGTGTATATGGGGGAATCTCCCATACAACTCCATATCATAAATGAGTTGGGGTATTTGTTTGTTTTCTTCAGGCAGTCATCTTGATATGTTTCATTGGAATGGCACCAGACAAAGGTTGCAGCATCATTGCCTTGGCCAATGCAGATTCATCACTGAATATCACTTTCATCCAATCATCCATGGTTGCTTCTCTTTTAGCTCATTGTAACCTTGTTTTCTTCTGTTTAGGTATTAGTGCTTTAGGTGTTAGTTTGGCTTTTCTGTATGTAAATTCCATTTCATTCAGACGATTTCTTAGAGTTCTGTCACAAACACTGACTCCTGTTTCTGCCCATTTGTTTTTCATTTGTTTTGTTGTGCATTTTCTATTTTCAAGGCATATTGCTTTGAGTTTTCTAGTACTCTCTTTTAACTGTAGACTAACTTGAATATTTAGACTTGTGCTGTATTTGTTTTAGAAATGCAAATTACAAGGTGATTCCATAATTCTTTTCAATAATTTAAATATTTTAATCTAATTTTTTAGTTATGAAGCCAGAATATCAAGCTATTGTTTTGTTTATTTGCTGTGAAGTTAAAGAAAAAAAAGGAAGTGGGTTGAACATCCTCCAAGTGTGCTGATTTTATAAGTCGACTGTAGGTATAAGACGTGTTCGGGATTGAGCATGAAATTTCAGAAAAACATGAATTTCTTTCATCTTCAACATATTGATCAATGTTTTCAGGTTATAAAAGTGAAATTATTATCAGTGATGACGAATCTACCTGAAAAAATTATTTAAAATCGATATTATGTTATAAGCACTGTATACTACCTATATAGCATTTCATACAAATCCATGGTAATGAATTGAGTGAAAACAACTGGCATTATCACTCGCTAATTTGCCTTGTGTCTATTGATGCTGTATTCATATATGTGAAAGTATCAACCATTTTTGACTGACCTGAGTATAAGTCGAACTGCTGATTTGGGGCCATTTTTTTAGTAAAAAAAAAACCTCATCTTATATTCAAGAATATACAGTAAATTTGTATCTAAATACTCTTACATTTCTGAATTTGTAATGCTCTTTGCATCACTTCATCAGTTTATGATTATTTATATCAGTGGTTCCCAACATTTTCAAATCATTCCCCACTTTTGTCAAAGTATTCCCCCACTTCCATTTATTAAGTAAAAAAATAATTGCAAATAATAACTTTATTTTACGTATAATTAGACAGCTTCATACCAAGAATTAGTTTAATATAATTGTACAGCTGCTGCGTGTATTTGTTACTCAAAGAAAGCAAGCGAAAATAATTAGAACACATCATTTGAAATTCCAATTTATTACAAAAAAATAAGAATTCTGCTATCGTAACTGATATACACATCAATGTGATCTCTGTTCTTGTTTTTTGCTACTAGTTCTTCAATTTGTGGGCCTATTGTGAGAGAGCACATCTTAAATCATTCTCAACTTGGAGCATATTTCGACTTGATAGATAGAAGTGCAGAAAACCCTATCTCTAGACTGGACTTTTATTGTTACCTAATAGCCTTATCCCCCCCCTTGGACTACCACCCCCCCTACCCCGGTTAGGAACCACTGATTTATATAAGCTTTGCTGGTTAATTCCTTGATAAATGGATAAATAATATATTTTTTCTATCCCCAGTGAAAACTATTCTCAATGTGGCACCAGTTCCGAAGTCTTTACCTGAAGAAATATACAAATTTGCCGATTACTTTTGTGTAAATGAACTGGAGGTATTTTTTCCCTTCTCTATATAATCAAAATGGTGTCCAGAAAATTTGGTCTTATTTGTTATTTAAAATAAACCAAAATTTCTGAGACAAAATCTGGTAAAGATCTACATCCGTTAACCAAGTGGAAAAAAACTAGAAACAATTTTTTTCGCCAGTAATTCTTTGTGCTTTTAATCCGTTAGACCCTTCCATTCTATTTTCTTGGGGTAAAAAGTTTTTTTTTTTAAAACAGCATGCTTCAAAGCCAACTTCCATACAACGGACTGAAAGTAATGGTCCAGTTTACCATACAGTTACATTATAAATAGAAACCTTTCTTAAAAACTAACAACTTCTACAAAGATTGTTAGGGTCTAATGGATTAAAAGCACAAAAAACTACATGCGAAAAAATTGTTTCCATTTTTTTTGACTTGGTTAATCAATTTTCTTATTTTTAAATTACTATTTTCAGTAAAACTTAATATGATGATGGTCTTCCATTAATTCCTACCTTTTTAATTTCAATTTTTATTTTACCATCAATATTTCTGTAATTGTCTTCCATTAATTCCGATCATTTTTAATTTAAAAAAAAAAAAATCCAGGAATACCTTGAATAGTGTGGTTTTGATGTAGTATGGTTAAGGTATCACTGTACAAATTAATGTAACTAAAACCACATTAAATTATAATAAGACCTTGAATAGTGCAGTTTTGAATAGTACAGAAAAATTTGGAACGAATTAACCGCACTAATCAAGGTTATAACTGTATTTCCATAATTTTTGAGACCAAATTTTCCATGATCGAATCTTCCTAGCACCAATTAAATTTACCATACAGCCTTCTACAATTTATAAGAACATAATTATTTATCTGTCATGGACATTTTATTTATTTATTTTTTTTCCCATTTTAGGCATCATCCTTATGGGGTAAACCAGTTGTTTCTATTGAGGACGCCAACAATGCCGCCAAGGAATTCCTCAATCGCGGTTGCTCCAATGTAATCCTTACACTTGGAAAGATGGGTTCAGTGTATGTGACTAAAGGTGCCAAACCCATTCATGTTCCCGCAAAAGAGGTGGAAGCAGTTGACAGCACTGTATGTATTAAACACTTTCCATTCAATATTTAGTCCAGTAGAAATAGGTTTTGACCCAGAAAGAATTTAAGTCCAACCTGAATTTTGTACTATTGACAACAGGGTTGGTAGCCTATAATAACATATCCAAAATCCCCTCAAATCCAATCCTGGGAAAAAAGTTATGAGCATGTGAAAAATAGCTCTGTTTACCAAATATATCACTCAGAATTGGAGCTGTTTTTGCAGTTCCAACTTTGATAAAATCCCTCTAACACCCCAGTTTCCTGTACTTCCCACCACCCAAATCTCATCTATACTATTATCAACATTTTATGGGTCTGGGAGCGCTCAAACATTTTTTCCATATAAATTGTTCGTAGTTGCTGTTTCACTTTACACCATTTGGGCTTCTGGAAGATTTTTATAGGAACGCTCTATTTTTGCATAGCAGGAGAAATGTGTACTTACCTACTTATGTTGGAATGTTGACTGATTTAGTGGCACTGACATAAATATTTTTTTACATACATAGGGAATTTGTCAGTTTAAAAAAAAAAATTGTTTTTGAAGGTTTTAGAAGGCGGCGGGAGGGGATCCTATTTACAATATAAATATAATGTGAAAACGAGCCCTTACTTTGTGCCAATTTCGCCACACGAGTTATCTTTCCCTTGTTTTGATTTTCAAATGCTGATTTTGAAATGTTGTTGGCTCAAACTAAAGGCTCATTTTCACATTATATTTATATTGTAAATAGGACCCCCCCCCTAAAACCTTCAAAAATCAATTCTATTTAAAAACTGACAATGTTATGGACGTAAAAAATCTTTTTTTTTAAATATTCGGAGGGACCACATTATGTCAGTAGTGCTGATTTAGTTTAGTTCTGCATTTGTGTATAAATATAAATCAACAGAACATTATTGAGAATTAAAAACCTTTTACCAATATGTTGTGCAAAATTCAGCTTGGTCTTAATTCTTTCCAGGCTTCAGCCCAGAAATGGCCTATTTCAACTTGACTAATTTCTAATCATTTTTTCCAACATGATGCTTGAATTTCCAACATGATGCTTGAATTTTCTACTTCTGGTTTTATTTTGTCTGTAACATTTTTTGGTGAGGGGACAAATGTGTCCTGGGAAAATAGTGTCCCAGACATTTGTGTCTCTATATACAAGGGTTGTCCATAAAGAAACCGAACTGTTAAAACAGTGCTCCAATGAGATGTTTTAGCGTGCTCATTACTGTTATGTTGTAAAGCAGTTACTTTGACCGTACGTATAAAACAAACAGCATCACGCTATGTTGGTTAGTATTTGAGCTACACATGCAAGAATGAATGTGTGGAGTGCATTTAGCATTTTTTCTTTCCAAGTCAACGGACAGAGTTGTCCAGGACAAAAACAACTTGTACCAAATTTTTCATGGCTTAGATCAGTGGTGCCCAACCTTTTCAAGTTATTCCCCACTTTTGTCAATAAGATTACCAGTATCCCCCCCTTCCATTTATTAAGTTGCAACAAAGGATACTTGGAGCATATTTTGACTTGATAGAAGTGCAGAAAACCCTATCTCTAGACTGGACTTTTATTTTTACATAATAGCCTTATTTCCTCCTTGCATTTCACCAGAGTCCCGGTTGGGAACAACTGGCTTAGATTTTGTGATAGAAACTATCTAATAATAACTCTTGGGGTTCCCCATTTCAATCTTGAAGCTTCAGATGAGTAAAGATTTCTGTTCATTTTCCAAAACAATTGGGTCTATAGAAATAGATTGAATATCAGAAAATTCTTTTTTAGCAATAGAGTGGTCGGACTTTGGAATAGATTACCGGAATAAGTAGTGCTATCAACAGATGTAAATGATTTTAAGGACTGATTAAGCATACCTTTTCATATATAGACAAGGACTCATTGATTATACTATATAAAACTTATGTCCGTCCACACCTCAAGTACTGTGCACAGGCCTGGTCACTGTACTTGGAGAGAGATAAAAATCTTTTAGAAAAAGTCATGTAATTATTTTTATTTATTTTTGTTAAATCCAGTATTATAAACCATTTTTATTAATTTTTGACTACTATTTACCCTCATCTTAATTTTTAGTAGTTTTTTTAAAAAATCACAATGTGTAAAATGGTTACAAATAATAATATCATTTTTACTAAAACCAAGTTGAATTGTAATTAAAAAAACAACTAAAAGTTAAGATGAAGGTAAATAGTAGTTAAAAATTAATAAAAATGGTTTACTAAAACCAAAATAATAAAGCTGTCATATGGCCTTACTGAAATTGTGAGTAATCAAACTAAAAATTAGGATGAATGTAAATAGTAGTAAAGAATTAATAAAAAAATAAAATAAAATAATCGTTTTTTCTGTTTTTTTTTTTACTAAAATTCAAACACTCAATCCTGTGCTAGCTTAGTACGAAAGTAAAAAAAATGTTAGCTTCTTTAGCGGTGATCGGTCAAATCAGTCCTTATGATGTGATCCATTTTTGACGGTTAAATCATCCAACTTTGCCAAAATCATGTCTTCTTCCAAGGGGCCATCCCAGAGGCTGCACCTCCCAATTGCACTCAAAGCAGTTGGGTCATATTCAGTGCTTGATGCCTGAGGTGTCCCTGCTTTTGTAAATTGACTGGAGCTAGATTTAGCACTTTTTTAAGTGCATTTAGCACCAAGTCTGCATCTAGCACCTTTTCAATTTATCTAACTTTTTTTAAACATAATTTCTCATTTATGAAATAATTCACTAATATTAGGTAAACAAAATTGAAATTATGTTTGAAACACCATGTAATTATATGTTAATTGATTGAAAATTGAAGAAATTTTATATTTCAGTCATATTAAGTAAGTCTTTTGATGAAATTCTGTTATTATTTGTGGTTTTCTGGATGAATGGGCGATAATATAGCCAAAAATGTTGGGGTCCATGACCCAACCTCTTTATATTGCAAACCGCGTTATATCGAAGGACACCTGTATTTAGCTCCTTTTTCTTGCAGATCTAGCTCTAAAATCTATATTCGAGTTGGCAACCCTTAGTGTGATTGCAAGTATTTTATGTTCCTGATGTTGAAAACTAATTCAGCTTTTTCTTGGCTAAAAAAGTAATAGCTCTTTGCATTAGATTTGTGCTAGTTATCTCCCTTTTATAAGTCATTAATTTACATAATAAAACATTTCCATGGTTACTTATTAGATTTGTGCTAGTTATCTCCCTTTTATAAGTCATTAATTTACATAATAAAACATTTCCATGGTTACTTCTGCCACCAAAGTTATATATGTATTCGGTTGTGTCCGTCTGTCTGTCCACACGTTATCTCCAAAAGTTCACAACGAAATTTTGGGACGGATCCAGGTATATTTATGTATTTGCTCACGTCTGTCCAAACGATATCTTCCAAATTTTTCAATGAAATTTTGTGGAAGAGTGGGCCATGGGGTAAGGAAGTAATTAAATTTGGGGCCGGATCCAGCAATTTGTTTTCGATATTTTTATTCTTCATTAAAAGACTTTAAAAACGAACAGTAAATAAAAATGCTAAATTTAAATTTCAAGGGAAGTATCTTCATATTTATATATATTGCGAGAATTGTATTCTCTCTCCTGCTTTTTGATATTTTCATTCAGTTTTTAGTTAGCTTAAAGGCATTGGCAGAGGTGTGAGCTCTCTGAGTGCTTTCAAGTTGGATAGTTTTTTTTAATCTTTCCTCTCTGGCAATATTTAATGAAATGAATTGTTTTAATTCCAGGCTAAGTTGATTATTTTAATTAACTATACTTACTATATTTGTGATTTTCATGTGTTTTTAAGATTTTACTGTTTTTTCTGTTACTGTAGTTTTTGCAATGAATTTTTAGAAAGAAACAACTTACCTAAACATTCAATACATGATGCTTGATACTTCATTTGTATTAAATAATGAATAGACAAGCCCGTCTGCTGCAGGGTCAAACTCTACTCCTACTTCTATTCCAAATGAAGATGATTACTACATCTTTTGTATTGTATGTTACACCGAAACTGCAAAATTGCCTGATTAGCGAATACAATTGTATTTATTTATTTTTTGATTGTAAAAAAAATTGTTGTTTTTATCCTTGT
>VCCN01004125.1:1109390-1120633 GCA_006491835.1 Architeuthis dux | reverse complement strand
ACAAAGGTGGGGAATGACTCAAAAAGGTTGGGAACCACTGGTAATAATAATAATATAAATGTGATTGATGGCAACTCAGTTCTATCTGAGTCAGGGTTTTTATCTTGCAATGGGTTAATAAGGAAACTGAAAAACAGTAAAACAAAAAACAAAAACAAATGAAAAAAGTTAAAAGATAAGTATGTCTAAAAATAGAAAGTGAAGTTATAAATCTTTTTTTCTTTTTACCTGACTCAAGCTAAAATAGGTTATAATCGCTAATAAAGGAGCTGACACAGAGAATGCAAAGAGGTGACGTTTGATCCGCGATCTCTCCAAACCATCATGCATTAAAAATGATACCAGCCCGAAAGCAGCAGGTGCCTAAAAAGAAAACAAATATTCTGTTAATTGAGGGAAGAAGAAGAAAATAATGCAAACAATTAATCTATTTTTTCTTGGTATTAGGAAGACAACTCTTGCATATAAGAGTTATTTCCCCATGAACACTGCTGATTTGGTTTTGTTTGTACGAAACGGATTTAAATGGAAGGCATTTTTAAAAATAGTACAAAACAAGGGTTCGCTAACCAGAGGGTTCCATGAAAAATACTCTCACAATAAAAACCCATACTAAAATTCCCCACAGAAAAAAGATAATAATCATAAATGAACACATGAAAAACGCTATCTAATCAATTTAGCTCAGTCAGTAAGACAGCCTCCTGGTAATCAGTTCAAATTACGGAAAGGGAATGTGAATTTTACATATTGGTTCAGTTATGTTCTGGTTGACGTAGTAGAATCGTCAAATGAAGACGTTCAATAAAAGTATTTTTATTTACATTAAGTACATGCGAGGAGAATCCTGCTAGGCTAACCGAGACCCAGCCCCTTCAGATTTACACCCCTAATTTTGGTGAGGATGGTTCTTGTTACGGTAGGAAAACAAACTGAACTCCAGACTTTGTACTGGAGTTTGACAAAAACTATTTTATTTAGGCTAAAAACGAAAGGAATTTGATACAAATAAGTTTAAATCAATGCATGAAAGTAAATCTCACAATCAAAAGATGCAAGTTTTTTTCTTCTTAAAAATCTTTGATTTATCCTTTTGTTGTGTTAAACACGATGGGCGGGATTTTAAAAATAGGCTTCTTAGTTGTTTTTCAACATGCCTCATAATTTAAATACATTTTACATAAACATTTCAAGAGTCTTAATATTATTCAGTCATTGAAAACAGATATATATTATTAGCCTTCAGTACTACTTATGACAAAAGGTCATCATTAGATGCTAAAAACATTATGTCCCCAATACCCTTGTTGAATGTATACAAGTGGCACTGGCATCAAGTGAATTCATTTTTGCATTAATACTAGTGCAAAATATAATTACTTGTTTTTGTATATTCTTTTAAATCTCAGAAAACTGTCATCAAGATAGTGAAACAATCATTTTTTGTTTTGTTTTCAAAACTAAATTAACAAAAATATATATAAGAAAAAAACTTGGTGTAAGAGAAATTATGGAGATACGCAAGGTTTGTAAATAGACTGGCAATCACAACCAATTAAACACAACTTGTGTGAATTTTGAACAAAGTAGTGTACAGGGTTTTTCAGCAATGTGTATAATGGAAATAGACCTTTGTATAACCAAAAACAAATTTCATGCAAGACTGTCAACTGAGAATGATATGCCAGTGTCTCTCTGAAACTGCCTAGAATTGAGTTACTTGCTGGAAAGGGTCAAGCTCATCCACCTCATTAAAAATATAACATTAAATCAAAAGAAATTACTCACAAATAATACATGTCTAGTGTCTGTTCTATGGTATCCATATTTTTCACAATATATTAGTATAAATGAAATTTAATGCAAGACTGTCAATTGAGAATGATATGCCAGTGTCTCTAAAACTGTGCCTAGAATTGAGCTACTTGACTGAAAGAGCCAAGCTCATCCATCTCATTAAAGATGTAACATTAAATTAAATTAAATTTATAACAAATACTTCATGTCTATTGTATGTATATATGTATCCATACATTTACACACTATTCTTCATGGGGTGAGTGGCAAGACTGCCAGACATGACGAGTGGGCACAGCATGCTCAAAGAAAAAGTTTGAGAACCTCTGATATAAAAAGATTATTATAAAAATACAGTGATACCTCTCTTAACAAGGACAATCTGTTCTACAAAACGTCTTGTTAGATGAAAATTTGTTAAGCGAATAATTAAACCTATTGGATTTCAGTAATCTGTTCCAAATAAAAATATTGGATCCCTAAAATCTTAATAACCTTGTAAATGTATAATGTTCTAATTACTTTCTAAATAATGTATAAATACAAATAAACATTTAAATAATGTAATAAATAAATAATCATATTATAATTCACCAATTGCCCATCAGTCTGAAAATAATTACATAGATACTAGATAGAAATCTAGATAATTATAAATGAAATCTACAGTATTTTCTTTCTTCTCGCAAACTGAAAATATTTTGCTAAGATGCTGAAAACAGAAATTACGACTACTGAAGCCTCTTTAAGAGATTCAATTTGAAACTATGTTTGACAAATCAGAAATAATTTAATGCTCACGTCTACAAAATACTTGCGAGATGTTCATGTTCTAACAGTTAAGATGTTGAAAATGGCCTAAACAGCCATAACATGTACATCAGAAGACATACACAAGATGGAACTAGTCATACAAATGTTAATTTTAAGGCTTTTTAAAAAAATTCTGAAGTTTTAGAATTTTAATATTTATAACATCTAGAACATTGAAATTTAAAATATTTTTCAATATTTTTCATTTTCATAGTTTGTTATTTGGCTAAGATTTCTTTTACAATTGGGTCTTCTCACTAAGTGAAATTATGTTATAAGAGTCTTCCGCTATGACAGGTACGACTGTATATGACAGCATGAATGGATTTATATAAATGTTTGCCCGGATATTTGTGATATTGGGTTACTACTCACTTTGTGTAACATGATCGCTACAAACACAATCATTGTGACTCGATCCTCTGACATTGTTATTGCTGCACCAAGTGCAATACCATCAGCTGCAAAGAAGAAAGAAAGAAAGAAGTTCAACTTATTTCTTTTTAACATCTTTTTCTTTAAGTTTGCCAAAAATGAATAATGCAGGTTTAGTTTAGTGCAGGAGTTAAAAAAAAAGAAAAAAAAAGTATATTTTCAAAAACAATTTCACAAGATGATTAAAAGGAAATTTAATGTTATTTTCTGTAGTTTTGAGAAGGGTCCTTAAGATTCAAATAGTTCTTTGGACGATTGAACTCCTTGTTAACATTTCGTCTGAAACACCCAAATCCTACATTATAACGGTTACTTACCACCTTTGAAATTAGAAAACTTCTGTTTACCCCACCACACTCGGATATTTCACCTGAAGAATGGATCGGCCGAAACGTTGTGTTAACAACACAAACAATAAGGAGTTCAATCATCCGAAGAACTATTAGAAGGAAATTTAATGTTTTTATTATTTTTTAATTAAAAAAAAAAAAAATAATAATGATTTATAATACTTAATCTAAGTTTGAAATTCTGAAGTTGGAAAGGTATATGTATTACCCCGTCTGTCTATCCACATGATATCTCCAAAAGTTCAATGAAATTTTGTGGAACGGTGGGCAATGGGCTACGGAACAATTGATTTAATTTTGGGTAAGATCCATGCACAGTTACGTCCCCTACATCGTAGTTATATGTCCAAAACACACCTCGAAAAGTTCTCAATGAATTTTAATGAAAGTTTGTGGAATGAGCTAAGGAATAGGATTAAATTTTGGGGCAGATCCAGGAATATTTTTTCGATTAAGAGATTTTCCATACGTATATTTGCTCTATCTGTTCACACAATATCTCCAAAAGTTCTCAATGAAATTTTGTTCAATCTGTATTTGTACCCTTTTGTAAATTTGAATTAAAAACCGTTAAATTCAGAAATTACTTCATCTAAGGTGAGTAAACATTGTATTATTAAAATTCTTAAAAAAATCAGTTTCTAAAGCAGGAGATTTTTACGCGTATGGTCTTCCATAGCAGAAATCGGTTGAAATCACTGAAAATGTTCCGTTCTGCTGTTTTGAAGGATGGCCAATCAAACTGATATGGTAATAAAATGAATGATTTGTACAAAATATAAAGATTAAAGAATAATCATTTATCATAGCAAGAAAAAAAAGATTTATATAAATTCTATTAAGACCAAATAAATGAAAAATAGGCACTCTTTGCAATAACGCACTGTGGAGAACAGCTATTTTGAATGGCTAAATGTGGCTAGCTTTTTCAGAAAAAGCCTTTGTAGGAGTTTTTGGCGTGTATACAATTACCTGGAAATGAAATTTATTCAATTTTAGCCATTTAAAAAAAAAAAAAAAATAAAATATCTAGCCACTTTTAGCCATTCAACATTGCTGATAAATGTTTAATCATGCCAGGAAACATTGCCAACTTCTTATCTAAATTACCTATAATTTATATAAATACAAACGGGTCATTCCATATCAAATCACCTAATGATCCCATGTGCATCATCTTAGATTTGAATCAAATTTCAGTAGGTGATACCATTCCTAGAGAAAATTCAACCCTGAAAATTTCAGCTTGATTGAACAAAATGTTCAGAAGTTATGATAAATTGAAATTTGCTTAAATTTATAAGTCGTCGCAAGCAAGATTTGCCAAATTTGGCACTTCATAACTATGCTATTTAAGAAGATATCTACTGAAATTTCATCAAAATCTAAGGACTTAAGAAATATTAGGTGATTTGATATGGAATGACCCAAATTCATTATTTTTCTAATATTACTTTTTTGTTTTCTTGTCATTTTAAAGAAACTATTTTCGTTCTAAGTTCCTGAAATGTGGCCCATTGGTAGAGTGCTTGCCTCTGGTTTGGTAGGTTGTGGATTTAATCCATGGCCGAAATCATACCAAAGACTGCACTCAGCATAAAGAGTAGGATTGAGGAAGCCTGGAGAGGGATGGGTGCTGTCAGGCTATCTCGCCCATGACACACCCGTGAAAACTTGGAGAATAGAATTTTTGTCTTTGGATGCCTCATGTAAGGAGGGAATGGCACGTTGTTTAAATACATTCCTATACTTGCCTCCAAAACTGGTAGAAAAGTGCCTTTTACATAGTGTATAGACGGTACTCTTGTAATAGTGGGGTCCAGAGCATAATATGCGTAAAAGACTAAGAGTTATTCCCCTTGCTTTATTGTATTAAAATAAATTATTAAATAACTTTGTATAAAATTGTATATCGAATTATTGTTATTAAATTGTTTTGTATTAAAATAAATTATTTTTGTGTAGAGCAGGCGTCGGAAATATTTTTTATCTAGCGGGCCAACTAAGACATTTTTCATCTTTATTTGGGCCACACATTCACTCATGCCTTTCCCAAGGGGATTAGTGTGGAAGTGAACACAGATGTCCCAGCCGGAATTAGAACTAGGCTCGCAGACTTCATTTCCTGTGCTGCTAACCAGTTGGCCACCCGCACCTACAACCAATATTATAATAATAATATTCACATAATTATTGATACAAACTCAGACTGAAAAGGATATAAGACAAAATACTTACCTGCCGCATGTATCACTAATCCTAATGTGGCTATCTTGTTTTTTGATGATTGATTGTGTTCAACATCTGTAACAAAATCAAGTTCAATTCAATAAATCGAAGGTATCAAGTATCTGTTTATCTGTGTCAAGAGTTGAGATTACAACTGGATATACTGCAGCCGATACTATTTACAAGGATAAGTCTTTATTAGTACCATGCATCTTTGACTCTGGGAATTAACTCTTAAATTCATGGACTGCTTGTAATGTCAGTGGAACTCTTCAATGAATAGAAATACAAACATTAATAAAAATGGTTTACAATACTTGATTTAATAAAAATTATAAAATAAAATAATCGTTTTTTTTACTAAAACTCAAACAGTCATTGCAGTACGAAAGTAAAAAAAAATGTTAGCTTCTTTAGCGGTGATCGGTCAAACCAGTCCTTATGATGTGATCCATTTTTGATGGTTAAGTCGTCTTACTAGGAAGAATTAACTGATATGAAATATCCTCTGGCACGGACAGCGGAATGAGTCTACCGTCTGGATTGAATAAAGGTTTGGTTTGAAATTCCCAGATGTTTACCAACTATGGCCAGAGGGTACAATGATCAAAATAATAACAATCAAGATAAGGACACTAGTCTGAGTAAATCCGTGTGTAATAATGATAATTCCATATCTCAGAAATTCAGACAAAAAGTTGTTAAAAGAAATACAAAATGCTTGAAGTCAGTCATTTGCTTACGTTTCATTCAGAATGGAGAAAAAACTAACCAGACCAATCTATATTATTATTTTGCTTGTACCTACCTGTGTTCGAATGTTATGCTTTCTGTAATAACATGGGAAAGGTTAGGAAGTTTAATAAGAGGGTAAAAGAAAGAGGGCAGAAAAAGAAGGTTAGGTAGTTTAATAAGAGGGTTGGAAGAGAGAGAGAGAGCAGAAAAAGTTAGGTAGTTTAATGAGAGAGGACAGAAAAGAAAGTTAGGTAGTTTAATAAGAGGGTAGGAATATTTTTGCATATGAAACTAATCCATGTTTATATAATATATAGATAGAAACATGGATGGGCAACAAAGATTGGAAGGGATAAGGGAGAGAATGAGAAAATCTAGGCAAAGAATGAGAGAAGAGCAGAAGCATGAGATAATGGATAATCTTAGTTGTCTATACCCATGGAATTTCCATGGGTCCAGCTATTAGAATAGATAAGTGATAGAATGAGTAGATGCAGGCAAAGGGTGAGAAAAGAGAAAAGAGCAAAGGCAGGAGATAATGGATAATCTTAGTAGTCAACACCCATGAAATTTCCATGGGTTCAGCAAGTTTGCATGAATCCAATTGTGTGCTGCTCACCTGGTGCTGAATGCACATGAGATCCTCCACAAAGTTGATCGATTAGAAGCATGGTGATAAATCCCGCTACCAATGCAACCCCAATGAGGCTGTGAACATTAACGGCACCTTCTTCGTGTCCATGGAGGCTTTCGTGTTCTGCATGGTGGTGTTCCAAGTCATGTGACTGGGCACTCGCATGATCCAGTACAGAATGATCTTTCACATTCATTTTCTCTAAGTGATGAACTAAAAAAACAAACAAACAAAAATAATGAAGCCTTAAGCAGTTGCAAAGCTAGGAAATTATTATTCTTATCTTAAACAAACGATATCGAATAAACAAAATAAATAAATAAAATTTTCTGTATTTCAAATCATCACACACACGAAAATGTCAAGCGATCGGCTCTTAAGAGACAAATCCCAATGGAGTATACACCCACTGACAAAGATCTGGTTTCTGTTACATGTGTCAGCTTACTGATCCTTGCAAGTTTCAAGTCTGGTCAAGACCAGGCCTTTATTCTTACATGTTTTTATGAGCAGGATGCAAGTTTGTTGAAGGGATACCTCCACCCTAATCATACAGCTTAGAGTGTACTCGGAAATTTGTCTGAATGAGGAGTTTTCCACACCATTCGCTCATACCGGGAATCGAACCCAGCACCTTCTGCATGAGGCAGATGTGCTAACCATTACACCATTCGAGTGGGGACACACACACACATATATAGGCACACACACTCTTATAAACTACCTTTCTTCTCTGCCCTCTCTCGGTATATCAATGCAAATAAGTGATAATTTAAATTTCGACGTCACCTACTAGTATTTTTATATAGTTAGGACATTAGAGATGGATTTGGTTGTGAAAGAACACTAAAATGGATAGACCAGGTATGGGGGAACACAAATGGCTCAGTCCCATTCGTTTGATTGTTAGCTTGGCGCGATGGGGGATTGAATGCAGAATGCTAAGTTAACAAATGTCTGGAGAATATTGATGGTAGATTTCATTAAATAGTAATAGCTAATTGTCCAATATAGGAATACAGTTTGGTTTCATCTAAACACATAATAGCTGATTCTGCTGAGGTAAATTAAACTGCTCACAGATATAAGTAAGAGGGTACATGACTTGGATGAGACAAACTAAGGTTAGTAATCTTTTGAAATGGTTTTTGTGTCAAATTCTTCGGTTGAATATGTTGTTTGACTATTAACTCAAAGAAGATAGATTTTTACCAGTATTCGGAACGATAACATCAACAATGATAACGGTTTTATTCATTGCATGGTAGACACTCTACGGGAGTTACATGAATACACAGGTACCATCTATCATACTGCTTACTGATCCCCATCTACCGATTACTAAATTAGGTCATTTTCATACATCTTGCATCTATATAATATACACTATGATATTGCCCTAAATAAAATAAGCTACATATATTATGATACGACCCTAAAACAAGAAAATAAACTAAATATAAGAATCATAGCTTGAGGGAGGTGGTGCTTGATCAGCACTGCTGGGGAACCATGGTAAAATAACTGTTTTGCTTTTAAATCCTCAAAACAGTTCCATGGCAAACAATAATCACTACAAGAAAATTTTTCTTTTAGTACTATAAAATCTAATTCTGTGTAAAACTGAACATCTCTCATTACCAGTTATTAGTGAATAATTGACTTACATGATAAGTAATGAAATAGAAGAATTTCTGTATGTAATTGTAAGATCTTTAGTTAAATTTTTCTGTCGAAATATCTTAAATGCTTTAAGATTGTAAGACTTATATAAATATGAAACTTTCTATATTATTAAAAAGGGAAAATTCATTTTTAAGCAACATCTTTAGTGTTTAAAGTTGCAAAGCTTTCCAGACACACACACACACACAATTATAAAAGAAAGAAACACAGACAAGCACGGCCAGTGACAACTTGTTTCACGTTTATTACAATTTTCCAAACAGACTTGGTAAAGTACACAACTGGGCTGTTTTATTATGTCCTCCCCTACCTTTTTGTGATTTTGGGGTGACCGTTAGAAGCCTATCAAACATTAAAATGCTAAATCCCAAACCCATAGACATCTTTAAGAGTATAGTATTTTAAATGTATATAGTATATGTAATGAACCGCCCCAAAAACACGTTGCAGTTTCACAGAAACAGAGAAATCCTTATCACCCCCTGCGTCACTAAAACCATGCTGAATGGTATTATTGTTGAAGACGTCGAAATGAGGAAGGAAAAGATTTCAAGTTTTAAAAATATTTAGGAATGAAAGAGGATAGATTGAACTATTTATTCAACTGACTACGTTACTATGTTTTGATCATCAGAAAAGTATTTAATGCTTTTAAACTATGCTTCAATGTTTCACACAAGGCAATACATCAACTGAATATAATTCAGTGGAATTTTTATTTTAACACCCTTAGTTTAGTTTCTATGGCCGGCCAAACATTTAGAAACTCCCCCTAAAAAGCCATTTCCCCCCATTTTGAAGGACCCATAATACCTAAACCACATAGAATATAGATAAAATGAAGCCATGGCTTCGTTGGGTGAAAAACTACTGGGGTGCCAAATCTCAGCTAAATATCATCTTAAATCGCAAAGTTATGAAGTGTCAAATTAGGCAAATCATGCTTGCGGCTCGCAACGTATAAATTTAAGCAAATTTCAATTTGTCATAACTTCTGAACAATTTGTTCAATCAAGCTGGAATTTTCAGGGTTGAATTTTCTCTAGAAAAAGGCATCAGCTACTGAAATTTCATCAAAATGTCTGGTTGAAAAGTACGGGCAAGGAACATCTGGTTAATTTTCTTATTAGATTTTTCTTGTTTCTGCACAAGGGAATGTGTGCTGGGATCAACAGAGTATAATAGTTGACCAAAAGTGTTATCATACCTAGTGCTTTATATATACAAGGTTAGTTGATTGGTGCCCACACACAGTAGGAGAAGACCACATACGGTTTGCTGGTAAGACATAGCAGAGGTTAGCACAGTCACGGTTGGCATGGAAGGAATTGGGAAAGGCCTTTGTCCAGCAGTGGACCTGGAATAGCTAATGATATATATATATATATATATATCTTTGGGCAAAACATCAGCAACTGAGAGGGAAATAGTGATAGACATATATACAAGTAGAGAGGATGAAAGAGATAATTGCTTTGGGCAAAACATATCAAGAGTTAATCTTTATTATTATTATTGGATGAAGTATTGTCACACACCACTTTTTATAAAATTTGACTAGTTTTTACCTTCATCCTAATTTTAGTTGTTTAATAATAATGTATAAAAATAACTAAAATTAGGATGAAGGTAAAAACTAGTCAAATTTAATAAAAAAAGATGTATATCAACAGTTGTTCAAGCAGGGACCAGATCTCATATTACATTATAAGCACATCTTCCTCAGATTAAAATTAAGATTAGATAGCATTTGGTGGTATAAATTCCAGAGAAGCTGGAATATGAAAAAACGCTGAGACTTAATTTAGGAATATCAGGATTTTAAGGTAAAAGGTTTTTGAAAAAAATATTTTTTCATGAAATGTATAATGATATCTATACAGAGTTAATTATAATTTTGAGAAATAGACCTGTAGATTATAATCCATAGTTAGAAATTTGGGGCATGTATTTAACAAAAACATATTCCAGAAAGATGATTAGATATCGTAAGATTGTTCCATGAATTTCAAAATTTTATCTATATATAGTTCACTTTATTTATGATGAATAGACCTCTAGAATTTAATTCATAGCTATACAGTTGGGATAATACCTTGAATGTAAATAATTAAATAAATAACAGGAAACTCAAATAAAACAACATCCGTATACTTAATAGATTTGGATAATACTGTGATCTACACAGTGACAAATGTGGGACAGTTGTGCAGAGATCAGCACGGCTGGGGGAACGCATGGTAATAAACAGCTGTACTGTTTTGTAATTTCCCCAAAACAGGTCCATGAGAAAACAGATGATGATCCCCTATATAAAGTGTGATCTACAACTACAAAAAATATTTAAATAGTAGTAAAATCAAAATGAAAAAAAACACAATACATTGATGGGAGGGGGAGATGTAACCAATTTGAAGCACATGGAGTCACGGATGCTTTGGAACTATAGATTTTATATCAGAAGATTTCTCATTCAATATTTTTTTAAATTAAAAAATACACAAAAAAAAGTTTCTACAGACTACTTTGATCTAAGCTAACAACAAAATCGTAAGAACATCATA
>VCCN01004125.1:1079380-1090555 GCA_006491835.1 Architeuthis dux | reverse complement strand
AAAAAAAAAAAAATAACCGAACAAATTTTCAAAGTTACTAAGATACTTTCTCCCGGAAATATAAAAAGGATTTTTTGTGCTTTCAATCAAAGCACCTTTTTCTATTACGCTAAGATGACATTAACTCAATATAAAATCCAAAACCTAGTTTTACGAAGAATAGTTGGATTGAAAACACAAAAAATACTTATTTTTCCAGGAGAAATTATCTTGTTCATAAAGTTAAAGATTGAGCAATTTATGTTCAATTCGTGTAGGAAGGATAAATCTTTTGAGGAAAGAATATTTATTTTACAGCCCTAGTAAATGGTAAAAAAAAAAACAAAAAAAAACAGAAACCATTCAGATTCATTCTTTTAATTCGAACAGAAAAAATATTTAGTTTAAAATTAAAACAGAAAGAGTGATGGGGCACAAACAGTGTGATTACATTGGGGCTGGGAGAGGCTTTTTTTTCACAACAGAATAAAGTCACTGTCCGAACAGTCAGGGTGAGGTAGGTGAGGTCCAACATGGAATTGAGTCAAAGCTGACCATAATTAAGGCCTCGCCACCACGCGAATTGAGTATCTGATTGGAGGTCAAAGTAATAACTTACAGACAAGTAATCAGCAAGTTTGTTACAGTTTGTCGGTTTTAAAAAGCAAATTTAACCCAGAAATTTTAGTTTATTCAATTTTTTCTGGGTTTTATAGTTTTTACACTTCTGTTCGATGGTCTTAAGTAAGTATTCTTTTCAGCTTTTATTTTATTTTAGATTTAGCATCTTTATTTTCTAAGTACACGTGTTTATCAGTAGACATTTTATTTGTTTTTTCCTAAATTCTTCTTTCAGCAAATTTATAAATTCACTATAATATAACTTTCTCCGATCTTTCTTCTTGAGTTATCAAGAAGAAAGATCGGAGAAAGTTAAAGCAGATTGTCGAAAGTATTTATTTCTTTTCGTCCTTTTCAGCAAATTTGTGCCCACTTCCAGCCAGAGACCCCTGTCACATGGCTGGTAGGCCAGTTATATGGTCAGACTTGAATTGAGTTGAGTTGAGTTGTCGGTATTATTGATGACAGTCAGAGTTTGGGGGGGATATCAGAGGAGGAGGAGAGGAGGCAGTCGCGTTGTTTCTTTGTCTTTGTTCTTTCTTTTTAATAAATAGCAATTTCTGACATCTAGATGCAACCAACCACAAAGTTGATATTTGCCCGATATGTTGGCCAGCACACGGGTCAATGCAGTATGGAGTTTGGATCAACGGTTCTAAAGAAATCTAATAAAAAATTAAATCTTTTATCTAAATATACTATAACACCACCGTTTCAGACAGTGGGTATATAGATTTAAAATGTAAGGATGACAATAGCTTTTTAAAAATTTTTTTAAAAGAATTTAAAAAAAAGAAAAAGAAAAAAAAGTTTTGTTTGTTGCTATTAACAACATCATAATCATAAACATAAACATAAACAAAGAACAGCAGTATCATTATTTTATGAAACCGGTGAACAAATACTTCAAAGCTGTAGTTTTGTACGACGGGTGGAAAATTATCTTACTGTAATTTGAGAAATCTTTGCGTGCAAATTTGAATAGGTTCATAGCGTTTTATAAGAAAGAAAGTATAGAGAGAGTGGGCGAAGAAAGAGGAATATTTTTTATGTGACAATTCTTTTTTCAAATCAATTCTGGAAATAAAAAAAAAAATGTGATGTAAGAAAAAGCATTCGTAATTTAAGAAGCTAAAACGTTTTTTAACATCTCATATTGTAAGCGTAGAGTTATGGCCTATAACTTATGGGGAACACAAATGGATACACATTTATTGGATACAAATAGAAATGTAGCAAGGCTCGAGGAAACCAGTCAGTGTGCATTTTCAGAGAGTCTTAACAGCTTTACATTATTCTTTCTTTTTTATTTTTAATTGGAAACAAATAGTTTTATTACGGAAACAAATAGTTTTATTACAGAAACAAATGTTGCTAAATACTATCAAAAATTGTGTAAACAACGTTGCAGATTTTGAATAGAGTGTTTTTATTTTTGTTAATCACCACTACCCACAACACTGGTTTATTGCTGGGTTTAGGTTATTCGGGAGTTCTGACATTTATATGTATCTATCTATGTATGTATCCAGACTTCGCCCAGTCCTAACCGTTCATAGTAGAAACTTGAAATTTTGCGCGCGCACGCACGCACACCTCAATAATTGGGAAAATGTTTTTGTTTTTTGAAAATTCCCCCCTAAATAGGTTTTATGTTTTTAGTGGTCAAAGCCTAACAAAAGGCGAGAGAAGTAACTTATTCATTGATCACCCCTTTTTCCAACTTTTTAATTGATTACTCCCAACACAGCATATTATGGGTGGTGGTGATTCATAATTTCCCTTGGAATGCTAGTTTTTTTTAAAAATTTGCATTTTTCCTTTTATCTTGCTTTCCCTCTGCTGCTCCTTCACCGATCTGAAGAATAGGGCTTTTCACGTTACTGCAGATTCTAAACAAAATCTCTGACTAACCATAACACATTCTTACTGTTACGGATTTTTCCTCAACTTTTAGATTCACGAAATTGCTTGAAAACACTGGAACTCTTGAACTTTTTGGTGGATTTACTACTTCACTACCTGTGAAGGTGTGGGGGTGGTCGAGCACGGAGAATTGACTCAGAAAGTTGAGTTCAATCTCTAGCGGAGACAGTTTTTGTTCACTTCACACTAATTCTTTCGAGAAAGGCATGAATCCATATCTTCTTCCTTCAGCTATGGGTAATTAGGGCAGACTGGGCTCTCTAGCCATGGTTGGCAGTCTAGGAGATGGATAAATGATTCCAAAACCAGCCTGAAGAAGGATGGGCTCGATCAGGCTATCTCGTCTTTGACAAAATCATGATGAAATCCAATGACCCAACACTAGGTTACAGGCCTGCCTCAAGAGGCTGGTATTGAGCCTCTTCTCCAGACTCGCTCGATTTTCGAATTCGCCACTATTCCAACTCCTGTGTTGAGTAAGTCTTTGAGATAAAGTTCAGGTTATCTCCCCTTCTGACCAAATCTGGCAACACTAATGCTGAAGGTTATTTTGATGATTGGGATGAATGAGTTTTGCTTGTCCCCCCCCCCCTCCTCATCAATAAGACAACTCAACTCAATGTCTGACCTCAACCCGACTGTTCGGACAATGACTTTATTCTGTTGTGAAAAAAGCCTCTCCCCACCCCACTGTAACTACACTGTTTCGCTCTGTATTCGTGTCTCTCTTATGCCACCTCACTCTTTCAATTTTAATTTTAAACTAACAGTATTGTTTCTCTTAAAATTAAAAGAATGAATCTGAATGGTTTCTGTGTGGGTTTTTTACAGTTTACTAAGGCTGTAATTAACAATTCTTTTCATTATCGATTAATCTGTTGATTATTTTCTCAATTAATGAATTAGTTTACCACTTTTTAATCAATTTGACTAGTTTTTACCTTCATCCTAATTTTAGTAGTTTTTATACAACTTATTAATTCAGGCCACTGGTTCTATGGCAATAAGTTGTATAAAAACAACTAAAATTAGGATGAAGATAAAAACTAGTCAAATTTAATAAAAAGTGGTGTGTTACAATACTCCATCCAATAATAATAAAGATTGATTTAATCAATTAGTTGTTTATAAAATGTGTTCTACATATTCTTTAAAATGTCAGAAATTGCAGAAAATTGTCGATCACAGTTCGACAAAGTCTGAGACGATGTCCTCAAATGTATTGTTTTGTCCACAACCAAAAGATATTCAGTTTAGGGATGATGTTGGCAATTAATTCAATAGTTAACTAATTAATTATTGCAGCTCTACAGTTTACAGATAACTTTTCAGCTATTTATTTCCTCAACATTTTAATGGTGCTTTTATTATGCTACTAACAACTATGATGGTGGTGAAAAAAGTTGGGGGCCCTGGCTGGTGCGCAGACGCACACTTCTCAAATTATAGTAAGGATCGACAATCAATAAGAAGGTTGGCAGCAGGTGGACTAATCTTCAGGTGAACCAATGTATTATTCATAGTTAACAAATGAGATTATATATATATTACACACAGGTTATGTTTGGAAAGAGGTAATTATGAAAACTGCAATAACATAAAGTATATATAAACTAGCATAGTACTTGTCAAAAATGACAAGATTATTTACATATGGATAAATTATATAAGTATATATTTTAGCATATATGCATTTATTGCGAACAAAAAAATGCATATCTCGAATGAAATTGATTTTTCTGTTGATTTTCTACAACTCTTCATATTTTCTGTTTTTTAATAATTTTAAAACAATAAGCAAACACACACACTTGCTTACCAGCAGCAATCAATTTTGTGTCTGAACAGTAGCCTCTTCGCTTTAGCATAACTGAAAACAAACCAACAAATAAAGAAAGTGACAATGGCTTTTTTATATCTATATTTGTGGGTCTGTTGTCGCCTCCCAAATGGTGCATTGTAACTAGAGGTATTGAATTGAGGTACCCCTAAACTGCTCTAACTGATTTGCAACTTAACTAGCATTCCAAGTGAAATTATGAATCACCACCACCCATATATGCTTCTTTTTACCTTGTAAATTAAAAAGTGGTTGTTGGCAGTGATCACTAAATAGTCCAAATTTTCAAACAACAAGTGAGAATGCTGCTGGACACAAACTAAGGGATCAATCTGGCATAAACTTACATTGTAAATTGAACCCCCTACTAAAAACCTATTTGGGTGGAGGGTGGTTTAAAAAAAAAAAAAAAAAAATTTTCCTACTCATTGAGAGGAGTGTGCGTGCATTCAATTTCCTACGATGAATGATATGGGCAGGGCAAGGTCCGGATACATAGATACATATAAATGTCAGAACACATGAATAACCTAAACCTAGCAACTGTGTTTAAACTAGTCTGTTGTGGGTAGCAGTGATTAATAGTAGTGACTCTGCAATTCACAAAAAAGTAACTATGTTAATTCTTTTAGGAATTTTACAAATTGAAATATGTTTGTTTACATTTAAGAAATCAGTTATATTTTCAACGATGATATTTAATTTCATTGTTTAACAAATGGGAAAAGAAAATTCCTATTCAAGTCTTATTTTGTATGACTGGTGGGTCTTTACACTAAATTGTATATTTAGATAGATAGGGAAGGTGTTGCATGGAAACGATCACTGGATGGTGGATAGACAATCTTGACTGTTTTTCAGTGCTTCCCAAAAGTTTAAGACCACCTCGCATTTGTTCAATAAAGTCATGAAATCAACACCTTTAAACATCATATAACCACTAAAGTATGGTATTTATTTTACAAATTACATAAGACATACGTACTGACATACACACAATCCATAAATTGTATTTCTTAGTATTTGGTATCTCTCCATTGTTTTTGATGATGGCCAGTACACAGCTTGGCATATAGTCTGGGAGCAAAAGTTGGGAAGAACTACCTAATTTTCATAAAACAAAATGGCCACCAGCACACGCCAAAAAAAATTTCATATCTCGTCTCCCAGTTGACATATCCGAGTACTTTAAAAGGCTAAATCATGGTTTTCAGACATGAGGAATTCAAAAATACACTTTATTTTACCATAAAAGTAATTAATTTATAGGTATTTCAGTATTTTACAAGGAAATCTTTAAAGTATACTTTATAGGCCAAAGTCTATGGATTGTGGATTTAATTCATGAAGGAGATATATACATTTGTATTTGTAGGGCTTAAAAAATTACAGCCCAAAACATGAAGCTAAATATTCAGCATTTTAGAAGAAAACTTCAAGTACACAGTCTAAATTTTTGATTGTGGTATAGACATATATATATATATCTCGTAAAAGACTTTCCAACGATGTATGTTCACAATTTGTTTCTATTGGGCTTAAAAAGTGAAGCTAAGTATTCAGCATTTTATGAGAAAATTCAAGTACACAGTCAAAAGTCTAAATCGATTGTGGAATTGAGACAAGACAAAAAAAATAAATGAATAATGCCTAGCTGGCCCAGAGAAAAGGCTGATGCAATAATTATGTACAATAAAAATGTCTGATACAATCTAATGCTTTTTATTGCTAAAATTCATTTTTAAAAACATTTTTTATATTGATGGTCTTAAACTTTTGGGAAACACTGTATATACAGTGACAGTATACCCCCCTGAAGTTGTGACTGCAACAGCTAAAGGACCACTTGACAAGGACTAACAAAAGGAATTAATGAGTTGGAATGATTTTATCATTTCTATATATTTGACAATAGTCTATAATATAAATAAAGACAAGTTCAACTTAGGGCAGATGTCCAGAAGACATAGTCAACAGATAGAAACATATAATGTCAGAACACGTGAATAACCTAAACCCAGCAACTGTATTTAAACTAGAGCTGTGGGTAGCAGTGATTAATAATGGATTGAATGTGTATTTCTTTTAGCTTTACAGTGATCAACTCTGCAGGCTACTTCGTTCATCCAGCAAAAAGTTTGTCTTGCCATTGCAGGCTACTCTGATTAACAAACATTGTGTTATCATGACAATGTGAATACAAAGTTTGTGTTGCTATCAACAAACCAGAATGCAGTAGTCAATCAGTGATTATGTCAAAATACCATCCAGGCATCGAATAACCATTGAAAATAAAGTTTTAATATAATGCAAAGTGAATTGGGGTCACATGCTGACCAGTGAGCCTGGCCCCCTAGAAAGTTTTATTCAGATCACAATTCTGGAGATGAAGGCCTTTTTAGAAAAAAGGCCCTGGTTACAAATGAAACTTTGAGCCCGTAGCACCAAGTTTTCTTTGGGTTGCAGTCTCTGGTTGGATCCTTAGAGAAGAAAGCCTTTTGATTGATGAAAAGCACAAATTCAGGTGACAAGACAAAGAAATTAAGGACTTGTATAAGTGGGGAGCCAGCAGCCAGAGACGTCGTTTTGGTGCAACCGGAAGGATGGTCCGGACAAGACCTAAAGAAGCCACAGAAAGCAGTAGCGGGAGCCAGCGGCATTGGTCAAGAACAAAGGAACAAGTAGAATTAGAAAGCAGACAATCTTGCACTAAGCTTGTGACCACTCTTCCTTCTAAGCTGTGTGCATGTGCGTGCACACACATTTTGCAACCAGTGCACAAAGGGAATTAATGTGCGCACAAAAGATTTCAAATTCTGTAGATACTGAGTTTTTATTGAAAAAAATATTAATTATGTTGAATCTAAAAGTATGCATATACTTTTGTCACAGGAAAAAAAGTTGCACAACATAAGGTTTTTTCGCACACAAAAACATTGCTTGTGACTCACATTATTTTGTTCATTGCATTTGAACGGGTTTCCGCTCAGAGAAGGTGAAAGAATAAAAATGTAGGATTCTTTTGTTCCCTATATTCTGTCCTCTCGGATAGTGTAATGGTTAGCATGACTGCCTCACACACAGAAGTTCCTGCGTTTGATTTCCGGTATGAACGAAGAGTGTGAAAAACTCTTCATTGGGACAAATTTCCCTGTGCACTCAGCAGCTAATTGAGTACACTTTAAGCTGTGTGATTAGGGTGGAGGTATCCCTTAGGTGGACTTGCATCCTGCCAAGGTGGGGTGGTCATAAAAACTAGTTCATAAGCGTGGGTGGTTCCAGAAATTGTCCAGTGCCCTTGGCACTTACCTTTTTGGGATGTAAAAGGCAATAAACCATTACCCTATCCTTTTTCCGTGGACTTGCATACTTGTAGGAATAAAGTCCTGGTCTCGACAAGACTTGAGACTTGCAAGGATCACTAAGCTGACGCATGTAACAAAAATGGGGACTTTGTCACTGGCCTCCATAGGGAGTTGTCTCTTAAGAGACGGGATGCTTTAACTTTTTATACTCCATGTTTTGTGTCGTCATTTTCTAGCCAGGGTTTTTGCCAATGTGTGGAGTCCTTTTGCTTATCCACCATTTAATTCTCAGACGTCACCTGCACTCCAATATTTGATCACAGCTGACTTAACAGCGGTGGCCATGACAATGCAATAAAAGTTCATAAAAGGTATAATGAACAAAAAAAAGCAACAGAGTCAATACAACATGTCAAGAGCATGCTAGAAATGTGAAACCTTCAGTACTGTCAAGTATATTTCTGAGAATGTCTATTTGGAGTTCAAGGTTATCTTCTGTGTTAAAAAGTTTGAGGATTATGATGTACCAATGAAATGTTGCTAGGCAAAGAATTCAGTTACTGTCTTATTTTTTTTCAGTTCAATGATGCATCCACCATCCGTGGTAGTACTAGTGGAAGAAGAGCAAGTAGTACTTCTCGGAGTCAATTGATTCTCATACTTGTAAAATATTGCAATATTGAAATATTCTGCATGTATTATTTTTAATAAAAATCTTTGGCGTTTTTTTTTTGTTTTTTTTTTTAAAATACAAAAATGTGGACCGCGGACATTCTATTCTGATATAGCAGCTGGTAAAAAAAATTGATCAGAATAGATGTTCTTTTAATGACATCAGACCTTATCTTCAGACATAATAGCAGCTGGTAAATAAAACAATACTCTCTTCCTCTTTCTGTTTTTTAATGTAATTGTGACCAACCGACAGAAAAGTGTCCTATTGATATGCATTTGGACATCTTAGAAAAAACAAAACAAAACAACATAAATATACAATACTGAGGTCCAAAGATTTAAGACAAAACAGTTATTACCCTTGAATTTTTTTTATACAAAAATTTTTGACACCAGACATAGACATAGATGAAAATAATTTAATGAAAGTTAGGATCAAGTTTGGATCTATAAAAGACAAAACCTAGTTTTACGAAGAATAGTCGGATTGAAAGCATAAAAAATACTTTCTCTCAGAAAAATAAAAAGTATCTTGGTAACTTCGAAAATTTGTTAGTTAAAAAAAAAACTGAAAAAAAAAAAAACAAACCAAAAACCCCAACCGTTTTCTGTTTTATCAAATGTAGGTAACCTTGAAAATTTCAGAAACAGCTTCCAAAGATTAGTGACATCAGTTCAGTATGTCTCCTTTCTTCGATGTCAACACGTGGAATTTTGGTAACATTTCAGTGACGTCACCAGTGTCGAAGCAAAATGTGTCCATTTTCAATTCAACAATTTTCAGGGTGCCTGATCCAAACTTTATTTGCGATGAGCTATACAAAGTTTTTTTTTACTTGATACGCACTTTCATCTTTCTCGTTGTTTTCTAACCACGTCTTGTGCGATCAAAAACAAATTTTACATATGGAATTATTTGACGTTTTTAAAAAATTCAAGGGGAATAACTGTTTTGTCTTAAATTTTTGGACCCCAGTATTGTATGCGTACCTAAAAAAGATAGTAAGTAAACTTTAATTAACTGTTGAAAATCCAGTCCAAAGCCAGTCCTGTAATGATTGAGCAGAAAATGGCTAAAAATGGTTTATAGTGCCTTTACTTGTGGGCAGATTGTGAAAATTGGCAGTATTGCAGGAAAGACTTGTGCGGACTCGTGCGTTTTAGGAATTTTGTCCATGTTTGTTTATGTGCAGCCTGATGCTCTTTAGGACTTCAAGAGTTAAAGTTAAGAAAATAAGGTCAAGAAAAAAGAAAAAAAAAAGTTCCTCTATAATATTCCTCAATACAATACTAACAAGTTGGCCACTCTCTAAACATCTGTAAGTGTTAAATAGCTTACATAAATAAATATTAACTAACTGCTGTTACCACCTGTGAATTTCACTGGATGGTGAGTTAATGGAAAAAGGTGGTGATAGGTGATGCACGTGACCTAACAGATAAATCCGCTCTACATGGCAGATGTAGTGGTGATAGGTCACTTGCATCACCTAACAGATAAATCCGCTCTACATGGCAGATGTAGTGGTGATAGGTCACTTGCATTACCTAACAGATAAATCCACTCTACATGGCAGATATAGTGGTGATAGGTGATGCAAGTGACCTAACAGATAAATGTATGATAATATGTTAAACATTACAAGGTCAGAAACTTTTTGAAATTTCAAGTCGGGGAAAATTCAATTCATGATTAAATTATTCAGAAGTCAACATAATTGGGTCATAAAGTTGCAGACAATTTTATATAAATCATGTAGATTTATGGTGTACGTCAAATGCTGCACAAAGAGGGGTTAGGAAAACACTGACACAGTCAGTGCGAACGTTCACTGGATAGCACAAATGCCGGAACAGAAACTCGAATAGGACACCTCCTTTCCAAACGGGGGGAAATTTGGGTAGTCCAAGGGAGGAATAAGGCTATTAGGTAGAAATATAACTAGTAATCTTATTGTCAAAAATGTGGAATGACTCGAAAAGGTTGGGAACCACTGTCTTAGATGGACTGCCTTTACCTGGCTAAAAGGCTCCAACTGCCCAGCTATTTATCCATAACTGGTGAGGAGAAGTGTATTCATATCTTTCCCAAGGGCATTAGCTGAAACTCAAACTCAGTGTGCCAATTCCATTTTCTGTGCCGCTAACTGTTATGCCACTCCACACTATCATCACTGCCCAGATTTGAAAGGGGGAAAAAAAAAAAAAGATACAATTTGATGTTCGTGGCACATTTGTTTCAGCAATGAATTTCTTTCAAGAATAAAAAATAAGTTGCTTCTTACATTTACTGAAACCCTATCTCTAGACTGGTCTTTTATTTGGTTCCAAAAGGTCACTTTTATTGCTGACACCAGTGACCTTAGCTATTATGTCATGCGGAATAATTTGAATATTAATGGTTTTGAGTTTAATAATTTTTTTAAATCAATGTAATCTAATATTTGAATTTGTTTTAAAACAATGTAAAAAAACGGTAGGATTTATTAAAATAAGAAACAATGTAATTTATTTTAAATCAATTTAAAATAATTAAGAGTTTATTTTTATAATAGTTTTGGGGGGAAATTTATTGCTAAAATAAACAGCATTTGGTTGCAAATTTTCCCTAATGGTGCAAAAACATTTCTTTAAATGCAAATAAACAGTTTAAACACTAACCCTAAAAAAAACCAAATCAATGGCTTTTATTTTCATTATTGTCTTAATATCTGATCACTACGTTGTATAATTATACTTGTATGCATCTTTGGAGTGTATATAACATTTTTTGCTATACAGTTACCAGGAAATTAAATCTAGCCACTTTTAGCCATTTTTAAAGCCAGT
>VCCN01004125.1:1048591-1078259 GCA_006491835.1 Architeuthis dux | reverse complement strand
AGATATCTTGCGGACAGAAAAAAATGCAAACCAACAAACAAAAAGACTAAACCAAAAACATACCTAAATAAGCTATTCTATCAAGTGCAGTTCTTTCTGTAGACAAGGTGGGATAACTGTTGGTTATATTTCAGTTTTATAGTCTATAACGTTTTGTTTTTTTGTATATAAAAATCAACCAAATAAAAGATAATTTAGTATATAAAAGCTGCTGGTCACTTTTTTTTATGCGTTTGTTGGTCTTCTGTCACACTGAATCAATGGTTCCCAACAACTAGGCTGTGGACCAGGCTGCAAAGCATGTCCTACTGTGCAGCGAGGAAACGATATGATTTGGCCATATTTCTTTGTAAAATAAAAACATTCATTTCCTTGGATGTTAATATGAAATCTGTTAGATAAACTCTTTTAGAAACAAAAATCGAATATATTGTGAGAGAATGGAAGGGAGATAACTCTTGAGTCGTTCATAATGAATTACGTCCCTTGAAGAACGACAATGTAAACAGAGGAAGATACGGTGGAATCTCGTTATGTCCGAGAGTTAAAGAATTGGCGCGCGAAAGACAAAGGAAAGATTATGGGAAGATCCCGTTTCCCTTGGATTTGAATTCGGCATGGAGGCAGAGACAGGACAGCAGCAGTAGTAGGACCCGAAAAGTGGGAAGAGAACGGAGGCACGAAAGTTTGCTGCTCCCAGCCTAGCTGACTGAGGCGGGTGGTTTAAATCCGACGAAGTGAGACACGATCTTCAAGGAGATATAGGCTCTGCTTCTTTTTGCTTTTTCAAAAGGCTTGTGGACCAAAAATCAGCATTTGGACATTTTGAAACCCCACTGTTTGATTTTCCTCAAACAAGGACTATTTTTCTTCCCTGATGATCAAAGGGACTATTTTCTATTCCCGGAGTATTTCCCGTTTTATAATTGATAAAACTACCATTATTGCCCACCCAAAAAATCCCTGAGTTTGTCTTTTTTGTTACACAGTCTGTTTATTTTGTACAAAACATTTATTTTGATATCGTTTTTTTTAATCCGTTTTTTCGTGTCTCGGTGCATGATTTGCTGTTTGACCTTAACCCCTCGATATACCACGATGGGCGCATAAACTAGTCTCCCTCTGGCAATGAGGTGTGAGTTCGATTCTCACCGAAGGCTTACTCTTTATTTCTAATTACGCTTTATTCGTTGCCATAGAAACAGTGAGCCGAATTAATAAATTGTATAAAAACAACTAAAATTAGGATGATGGAAAAAAACTAGTAAAGTTTAATAAAAAGTGGTATATTGAAAGAGGTTTAATTTTTCCATATGACGAAACTGCTGTCGGCTGATTGTGTCACGGCGACATGTCGTTCGACGAAATGACCGAGAACCTCAGTTGGTATTATACATGGTTAGTCTAACTGCAGCTTGCGAGCCACATACAGATCTTTGACATTTAATGTGCAGCTCGAAAATGTATTGACTGAGATTTTTTTCTCATCACAGTTAACATAAAAAGGTGAATAAGAAAAAATGTCAAGTTTTATAATTTTTTTTTTTACCGGGTATGAACTACAACCATACTAGATTAAAATCTTTAATGCTCATATTACAACTAGACTCAGTATTTATTTCTTTCAAGAAGAGAAAAATTCCCTCGTTACATTCACAGTATTTAATAGAACTAGGGCAGTGCCCGTTCCAATGTTGCATGTTTGTTGGATCGGGGAGACTTAATAGAATAGTAGTAGGTAGTCCAAACAGTTAGTTTTGGGGGCAGAAATGGCACAGTAATGCTAATTTTTCCCCCTTTTCTCAAGTGTTCATTCTCCAAATACAAAACTGTTATGCATGCCATAATAAAGAATGTCCAATTCTGAATCTGTTGGTGTCTTATTTGTCACCGTTTGACTTAAAAGGAATTTTACAGCGAGTTTTCAATTTAATGTGTTTACAGTGCCCAAACTATGCTGTGACTGTTTTTTTAATGTGGTCGAAAAAAAAAGGTGTCTATAAATAAATGATTGCTGACACCTCTTTCGATGTATGTCTTTGGAACCAATATCACCTAGTAGAAAAATAAATGTTCTTCAGTTTTGTATAACATTTAAGCAAGTACACAATATCTACATATTAAAAAAATGATTGCTTTTCAGTTTTATACGGTGTTGAAAAGGCCATTTTTTGTTAAGTGTTCAATTTGCTGTGAGTCTGCAAATGAATAAATAATCATAATTAGTGAACTAATAGGAGTAGAGAGACAAATGTGGTATCAAAATGTTCAGAATAACAAGACCTATAAGGGGAAACAGGCACCAGATGTATAAGATCTTCCTGTAAAATCCCATTGAAGTACCTAATAGTAGATTGAATATCAGACAATTCTCTTTTAGCAATAGAGTGGTTGGACTTTGGAATAGATTACCAGAATATGTAGTGCTATCAACAGATGCAAATGATTTTAAGAAAGATTATGATGTATATTACACCACCACAAAGGTTTAAGGCCCTAGATATTGTGAAATATGATTGTTATGATGTGTGCTTGTATATACAAATTGTGTACTTTTTTTTTTTTCCTTCTTTCCACACTAAATGTTTGGAAGAGGCAGAACTTTATGGTGTGTGGAACAGCCTGCCATAATTGTCATTTAAAATAAATTTCCGTCCGTCATACGAAAGTATGGCTTCAAAGTATTTTGGTTACTTCTCTTCAATGTTGCCAATTTAGATATTTCTAACGAGTGGAAGTCAAGGGAGATTATTTAGAGAAACTAAAAAGAAAGATCTATAATTAATCACTGCTACATTGCTGTGTTTAGGTGATTCATGTGTTCTGACATTTATATGCATCTTTGTATCCGGACTTCGCCCAGCCCTAACTATTCATAGTAGAAACTTTAAATTTTGCACGTACACGTCCTCAAGGAATAGTTTGAAAATTCCCCTCCAAAATAGGTTTTTAGTGGGGGGTTAATATACAATGTAAGTTTATGCTAAATTGGTCACTAGTTTGTGCCCGCTTAGTTTTTTTGAAGACCTTTTTTTAGTGATTACTGTCCAACCAAAAAGAGAAGTAACTTATTCATTCATCACCCCTTTTTCAAACTTTTTAATTGATCAGCCCTAACACAGCATATGATTAAACAATCCCCCCCCCCAAAAAAAAACAATTGAAAAAAAATAAAAAATTCCTGGATCCGCCCCAAAATTTAACCAATTCTTCCTTACCCAATTGTCTACATTGTGCACCATGGTGCAAAATGTCATTGAAATTGACTGAGAACTTTTAGAAATATTGGAAGTACATATAGCTACGATGCAGGGGAGGTAACTGCAAAGTTTCCTGGATCCACCCCACAATTCAATCAATTCTTCCTTAGCCCATGGTGCACCCTTCCACAAAATGTCATATTGTGTGGACAGACAGACACGGGTGAATACATATACCAGAGGTTGTAGACATAAATGAAAAGTTTTTCTAGGTTCTCAGGGTGTTAAACAGAATTCTCACTAGCCGTTTAACAACTAATTCCCAATAGAAACCTACTTCCAATTTCCCAATTAAGCTGAGCTCTGTTTTGTTCATTTTCGGCATGTTTTTGACCATTTTCGGTGTCTTTTTGGCCATTCGGTTTTTTTTAATACAAAAATGCAGACATCGGAAAACTTCCCAATCCTATAAAAACGTTGGATGAAATCAAATTCCTGGCTAACATCCTGGTTCTCAAATGTCTTTGGGACAACAATGTTAAATTCTCTATCAGTTTTTATTAAATTCGAATGACAGATGAAAGGAAAAACATCACTTTTGTGTTTCTCATACAATGTCAAGGCAAGGGTCAAAGGTAAATGACAATAAGACAGAAGGACAGTCACAGATGTTTAGATGGCACATGGATTCTTGGCATAAACTTTGGTTCAATCCAGTCAAAGATGACACAAAAGATTGGAGATGGATTTATCATTATCATGGCTTGGCTTTGCAAACAAAGATTTAGGAGGGTTTTTATATAAGTATTAACAAATCCACGGACGCAATAATATTTATTCATGTACATAGTTTTTTAAAACTGTTAATTTTTATTAGTTTCAGTAATCCCAAAGTACACATACATACCCCGACCATTACCTCAATCCTCTGACATTCCTCTTTAACCCTTGCTGACCTGAAATCTCTTGAAACCCTCTGCTTTCAACCATTTCTTTCCTCAGCACTGAACAAAAATACCTCACTCAAATCTAGCATTCAAATTAGGATTTAAATTCTTAAATATCTTTAATAACCACGAACATTAAACTAACGTTTTAATTCAGTGGGGTTGAAGTTCATAGCCAGTAAATAATCATAAAGCTTGGAATTCTTTTCCTTATTTATCTTTTATATCCACTGGGATGAGAAAAGGAGCTCAGCCAACATATTACCACGAGCCGCACTTTAAATGCCAAAGACCCGCATGGGGTTTGGTTAAAAAAATAAATTTTTAAATAACATTTTTTTAAAAAGGTAAAGCGTCCCCCATCTCTTAAGAGACAACTCCCAATGGAGTATGAAGCCACATGACAAAGACCCGGTTTTTGTTGCAAGGATCACTATGCTGATGCGTACAAGTTTCAAGTCTGGTCGTGACCAGGACTTTTGCAAGGTTTTATGGCCACCCCCTTGGCAGGATGCAAGTCTACTGAAAGGATACCATCATCCTAATCACACAGCTTAGAGTGTACGTAATTAGCTGCTGAGTACACAGGGAGATTTGTCCTAATGACAAATTTTTCCACACTCTTACCAGGAATCAAACCCAGTACCCTCTGCAAGCATGGAGTTTGGCCACCCATTTATTATACCAAATGAAGATTATGTGGCCAAATTCTTGGTAGGACCAGGGCCAGATGGAAAACGTAGGCCACCAATAAAAAAATTAAAAAAACACCCTTTAAACCAAAGATTTGCTTGCCATGATCCACTGAGGTGGGATGATGGGTGTAGAGTCCTGAGGTTGTAGGTTTTCTGTGGGAGCTTCCTTCTCCTAGGCCAGTGCTTCCTAACCTTTTAGAGTCATTCCCCACTTTTGTCAATAAGATTACTAGTATTCCCCCCACCTCCATTTATTAAGTTGCAACAAAGAATAATTTCAAATAATAGTTTTATTTCATGTTTACATATAATTAGACAGCTTCATACTAAGAATTAGTTTATTATAATTGTATAGCTGCTGCTATGTATTTGTTACTCATAAAAAGCAAGCGAAAATAATTTGAAATTCTAATTTATTATAAAAACAATAAGAATTCTGTTATTGTAAATGATATACACATCAAGATCTTTTTTCTTGTTTATTGCTACTAGTTCTTCGATTTGTGCGTCTATTAGTGAGAGCTCATCTTAAATCATTCACAACTTATTTCGAGCCTTCGACTCGATAGATAGAAGTGCAGAAAACCCCTATCTCTAGACTGGACTTTTATTTCTACCTAATAGCCTTTTCCCTCCCTTGGACTACCCCCATTTGGGAACCACTGTCCTAGGCAGATGCCTGAGCTGGCTATTGTTACAAACCAAGCACGTAGAAATAAACATGCTATGGACTTTCTTGGATAAACATGCTGACTTGGACATTCTTTACAAGCACAGTGAATAATTGAAATTATTGTCAGGAATTATATTTTAACCAAATCATTTAAGCTGGGCGTTAGCCAGAAATTTGATTTCCCCACAGTTTAGGATCAGGAAGTTTTCCAAAGTCTGCATTTTTCCGTTCAGAGCTTTTTTTTTTATCTGATCAGCCTTTTAAAGTCAGTGGACAGATGTTAAATTAGTTCACAGTCTCCAGTTGGTGAAATATTTTGATTTTGAACTAAATGGAACTGGGGGGGGGGGGGAGTATAACATGATCCATCAACAAAGTTGCATGAAACACCCAGAATTAGGGAAAAATCGTCACTGGATCAAATACCGATATTTGCTCACAGGCCAGTCAAAATCTTTGCGGGACAGATCCTGCCGGAGGTTGCTGACCCTTGCTTTAGTGTGTCGCCAATAACCTCTAGATATGTTGCGAAATTAGGTATATTTGGTTCGGCTAACAAAACTTAATGTGTCCAAAATGTAAAAAGCTCTGATTTAAGATAATGACAAAGACCATTATTCTACAACAGAAGATTCAAACAACTATCTATGATAACTAGTCCATGAACCATCGCTTTCATTGACCGTTATCATGTGGAGAACAACAGGCTGATGGCTGCTACTGATACTATAGGTATGACAGACACAGCTCTTATTAGAATCTGTCGACCAAAACTGTCAAAAAGGTTTCTTCAGTTTTTGAGTTAGTCCGGCTGGCTGGCTATGTATGTGTGTATCATGCGTACAGGCCGCACCAATGGAGCTAGAGGGCTGAAAATTTCAACATTTAAATCCTTATTATATCAAGAAAAAACTCTTTTTTAAAAAATTCCGCCCATAAGTAGGTTTTTAGTGTATGTGTGTGAGGGTCAATTTACAATGTAGGTTTATGCTAAATTGATCCCTTTTAGTTTGTGCCGCCTGTTTTTTTTTTTAAATTCAGACTTTTTAGTGATCACTGCCCAACAAAAGGCAAGAGGTAACTTATTCATTGATCACCCCCTTCTTCCAATTTCTTAATTGATCACCCCTTGCTGCCAAAAGATGTTGATTAGTTTCTATTGAGTAACTAACCAGACCTATGTTTATGATAATTTGCATTGTCACATTTATAAAAAGCCATTTTTTCTGCAGCTTAGAGGATCTAACCTTTTTCCCATATGATAAGCCGGAATATTTACTAGTCCTACCCTGGCCCAGGTAGAAGGGGGTCCACTGGGGGCCATTTGTCCAGGCCCTACGGTTTTGAGGGGGGAGAGCTACTCCAGAGGAATACATTACAAAAAGGTTTGAAATGGGGGTGGGGGCTACATTTCCCATCTGGCCTGGGCCTATTACCAGCTCTGTCCGGCCATGGTCCTACCGAGAATTTGGCCACATAATCTTCATTTGGTATAATAAAGGGGTGTCCAAACTCCATGCTTGCAGAGGGTACTGGGTTTGATTCCTGGTATGAGTGAAAAGTGTGGAAAAGCTCTTCATTAGGACAAATCTCCCTCAGCATCTAATTGAGTACACTCTAAGCAGTGTGATCAGGATGGAGGTATACCTTCGGAGGACTTGCATCCTGCCAAGGGGATGGTCATAAAAATTATAGGAATAAAGTCCTGGTCACGACCAGACTTGAAACTTGCAAGGATCGCTAAGCTGATCCATGCAACAGAAACCAGGTCTTTGTCACGTGGCTTCATACTCCATTGGGAGTTGTCTATTAAGAGACAGGACGCTTTACTTTTTCTTTTTAAAAAAAAACAAAAAAAAACAAACCCCTGCGGCTCTTTGACGTGCATCTTGTGGTAATATGTTGGCTGAGCTCCTTTTCTCATCACAGTGGATATAAAAGGTAAATAAGAAAAAAATGTCAAGCCTTACTTATTTACTGGGTATGAACTTCAACCCCACTGAATTAAAATGTAAGTTTAATGTTACCAGTTAGTAAAAACATTCAAGAACTTAAATCCTTATTTTAATGCTATAATTGGGCAAGGCATTGTTCTTCAGGGCTGAGGGAAGGAATGGTGGGAGGCAGAGGGATTAAAGAAATTTCAGGTCAGCAAGGGTTAAAGAGGAATGTCAGGACTGAGGTAATGGGTTGGGGTATATATGTGTACTTTGTGATTACTGAAACTAATATGAATTAACACTAACTGTTTTTAAAAAAACTACATACATAAATAAATTTCATTATGCCTCTTTAGGCATCTCTAACTCTAATATTTATACATCAACTTCTAAATAAATACAAAATTCATAAAAAACATATTCAAATGTACATAAATACAAACAACATCTACAATTTAGCACCATTCACAGATCAAACTCACTTGAAAATCTCATCTGACAGATTTTAAAAATATCCTTGTAATCTCATTTTTTTTTTCCAGAATTTTTTAAATTATCAAAATTATTTAAAAAACTTTCTACACTATTGCTACCTTTAACATGACTGGGCAACTCATTCCAAAAATATATATTACTCTATTAGAAAAAAAATCTAATTGTTTAGTAGTTTTAGTTTTTGCAATCTGTCTTGTCAATAGATTTCCAGTTCGAGGAGAGATATTAAAGAATGGTGTACCATATTTAGAAATTCCATTAATTATTAAATCCCCCCTCATTCTTCTCTCTAGTTGTTAAACCCAAGGACTCCAATCTTAATAACCAAGATCTTTTATTCCCTTAATTAGTTTGGTTACTTTTCGTTGTACGCTCTCTAGTTTTAAGATTTTACTATTGTTTAGTAGTTTTAGTTATTGTGTACATGGTATTTGTAAATATTTATATCACATTTTTGTAACAAAATGTGTATGTAACAATAAAAACATGTATACATTTGGTTTAGGTTCTCAAACATCTGAAGTTTATTCTAAGTGGTTCTTACATTAAGTAAACTTGGCCACCCAAACTGGTATAATACTTAAAACTGGAGTTTGGCCACCCCTGGTATAATACTTAAAACTAGTATTTGGCCATGTGTTGAATAGACAATATTACTAACACTAACCTTTGTATTAGTTTCAGCTGTGTTGTGAGATGAACATGTCATCTGAATAAACGGTATAGAAACCTATCTATCAGTTCAGTGTCTAATGTATTATTAAAGTTAACTCATTTTAGGAGTAGCTTAATTCAATACCTCTGGCTACAATGCTCGGTTGGGTGGAGAAGATGGACATGCCCAGACTTTCTCAAATATATATTGGATAAATAGAAATCGGATGATTATTATCGGGGTGAGCATGAAAGCAGACCCTACACTTTTTTTTAATCCCTGCTACCCACAACACTGGTTTATTGCTGGGTTTAGGTTATTCATGTGTTCTGACATTTATATGTATCTATCTATGTATCCAGACTTTTCCCAGCCCTAACCTTTCATAGTAGAAACTTGAAATTTTGTGTACACTCCACTCAATGAGTAGGGAAAATTGTATTTAGTTTTTTGAAAATGCCCCTCCAAAATAGATTTTTAGTGGGGGGTTCAATATGCAATGTAAATTTATGCTAAATTGATCACTAGTTTGTGCCTACTTGTTTTTTGGAAACTCAGACCTTTTTGTAGTGATCACAGCCCAACAAAAGGTGGAAGTAGTAACTTATTCATTGATCACCGATTTTTCAAACTTTTTAATTGATCACCCCCAACACAGCATATGTGTGTGTTATTATTCAAGTTGAAAATTACCCGGATTTTTGTGCATTCTTTAAGTTAGTACATTTAAGGGGTGGGTCAAATCAACAAATTCTTAGGGCAAAAATACCATGACCATCATGGATTTTTGTTTGTAACTTGGCACAGTTATAGATCTTTGTGAGACAAATTGAACAGTACCTGTCTCATTTCTAGTTCAAAGGGTTCTAGAGATACTGACCTCCAAACTTTGCAAAAAAAAAAAAAAAAATGTGAATTTTTGGAGGTACTGGCAAAGTTTGAAAATCAATATCTCTGGCCTTTGGTATGATATGTACAAAATTTCATGGCGGGAGAACAAATGGGAACTTGTGCTACAAGTTCAGAGGTCAGTCTCTCCGGAACCCTTTGAGTCAGAAATGTGAGAATTTGAACAAAATCTGTGATGGTCATGGTTTGACCCCTTGTTGATTTGACACAGAATTACCCAGGTACCTTGCTACAATGCTTGTTAGGGAGGAGAAGATTAACATACACACACTTTCTCAAATATATATTAGATTAAGATATAGATAGATAGAAATCAGATGATTATTATCGGGGTTAGCTCAAATGCAGACCGTGGGGAATGACTCGAAAAGGTTGAGAACCACTGACATAGAATGAGGCATACGCTGATGACTTCAGCACTTTGCTACTCTATTGAACATCCTCCAACCCACTAAAGCAGCATAAGGAGGAGGAGGTTTAATTGTAAACCAGTGTAATTTAGACAAAGGTAGGGGAACAAAGAAAGACATAGGAACTTATTGTTCACTCATATCAATGCATTAATTTTTAAATGCATCCGCCACGCCACATAAATTCTTTTAGGTATTCCTTTTCAAAAGACTAACTGAAAATACCCGAGCTACAAATGGTTATCCCCAGCTATATGGAGCCTACAGTCGTAAAACCTTGAGTTAAGTAATGATTTAATGTTTTACGGCTGTAGGTTCCATATAGCTGGGAAAACCAGTTATTTTCAGCTAGTTTAAATAAACTTTTTTTTCAACTTTTAAGTACTGCAGATAAATTGAAAATGATGACGAAATTTACATAAAAATCGTCGTTGTTATGAGAGTAACTTTGAGTTTGTGTTATCAGCAGCAGCATTGTTTACAATTGCTTCACAACAATTAAGATTTGGTTTAAACTTATTTGGTTGAATAGCAAATAATTGTATGCGCTTTATGGAGGTAAATAGTAGTTAAAATTATTACAATAGGTTTTGGTCAAGAATTGGTTTAGTTTACATACATTGCAGTTTTTGGAGAAGGGAAAAAAAAAAAAAAAAAAAAAAAAAAAATTAATTTATATGAAAACTAAAATCAGTGAGTGTAAAGAGAATTTTTTTTTTTAAAAGTCAATAATAATTTCGACCTGCTTAGTTTTAGCCTAGGGGAAGCAATATTTAGGAATTTAAAAAACTGAAAAATCTTCTTGGCAAGTTTTTAACTTTATTTGCTAACTCATATTTTATGGATAATTTCCGTGTAAAAAAATATATATATTAACATAATATTTTTTTAGAGAGATTTTTAAAAGTTTTTTTTCGATTAATTCGATTTTTTTTTTTTACTCTTTTCTTACATTTCGATCTGGTACAGTGAAAGAATATGTCATTTTAACGAACAAAAAGGTAATTTATCAAATAAAATCATTTCTTTGTTATTTTTTAATAGGACAATATTTTGTTTACGGATGGCCGTAAAGTAAAAAGTATTGCCAATCAAATGACTTCCGGTCATTAAAGAAACTGACTCTACCCTATTTTTTTTTTCCATCTTTCAAAAACGCTTAAATCCCTCCATACATGTCGTCTGCTATTGTTGACATGACCTGTCGGTCACTGATCAATATCCGATTACCGATTATACCTACCCCTACTGTTGAAAAAAACCTTTTCATTGGGTTTTTTAAGCAGCATGTGACGATTTTTACCACATTTCAGTTGAGTAATGATGAAACTAACTTTTGCAAATAAAAGTATATCAATTGTGCGTGTAAATTATTTTTAGAAGATTTTTTTAATTACAGAATCGCAATTTAAAAAAATGTTAAGACCTGTCAATAAAATGGCGTCAAAATGATTGAGTTATCAATTAAACAGTAAACATTTTAAAAGTTTAATTCTACGTTGTAATTAATGACAATTTGTCTCTTTTTTTTTTAAACAATAATTTGGACGTTCCTCTTTCTAACAAGAAAAAGAAAAAAAAACTTAAGAACACATTTAAAAAAAATTTAATTACGTTTTAAAATAAAGGTGTGTCGATTTAAAAAGTGCCGTGGGCATGTCAAGGGTTACTTAACAGTTCTAAGTCTAACCCTAAATATAACTTTAAGGCTGTTTCGTTGTGACTAGCGAGAATAGCTGGCAAAGTGTCTTCTACAATGAATAACGAAGACTAAATGTGTTTACAATAAATTCCAGAAAATATTTCGAAATAAACAACACACATCTATGATGTCGCAGTTCTGTTTTGTTTGTACACGTGGAACGGTGCAGGCAAACAAATGATAAGATCAATTTGCATATAAAATGGTAGACATTATAACATTTAAAAAGTTTTTATTGTGGCCGATTTTTAAAGGCAAATATATAAGTAACAAGAAAAGAAATAACAATAGAAATTTTTTAAAAAGTGTCTCATCCTTTCAATTTAATGAGTTTTGATGAACTTTTTCGACGAAAAACGTTTTTATTTTCTAAACAGATAAATTTATGAACAGCTGTTGAATTTAGAAATAAACTCTACAAAACCTTGTTTTAGGCTGAGAAAGTATTTACATTTTCAAAGCTCTCTAAACTTTTTTCTTAAAGTACAAATTTAACAAAGTATTTAATTTATATATTTAGAAAAACTATATTTTTAGTTGGAGTATTTATTTATGCTTAAATGCTTTAATTTTTGGATAAATCCCAAATCAGCTTTTAAATACTGTTCAAAAAAGATTTGTTTTGCTTTGAGCAAATTGTTATCTTTTGACAATTATTACTAATAATTGTCAAAATTGTCACATACCTAATTATTAGCATTAAAAACTTCAGTTTACTTATTTAAAAGATTAAATTGATTTGTATGTCTCCCTTTAAAAGAAAATGACTTAATTTAATGTTTGTTATTTTTGTACTTTTGGAGGTCAATTAAAATGCAAAAATGTGACCAAATTAAAAAAAGGCCCATATTTTGTACACACAAGACATTTTTTGGGGGGTGGGGGTGGGGGGGCTGGGAATCGAAAACCTATTTTATTTTTTTTAATTTGATGAAGGAAGGAAGACAACCCAAAACTTAACAAACAGCGCATAAAAATTAGACTAAAAATACAAAACCAAAACATGATTAAATCTCGGAATTTGAGGCAGTGAATGGAGTTAAAATTAAATAAATTAAAATTGATGGTGATTTTTATTTTATTTTAGAATCACAAGAAGACTAAGAGTGAAAGAATTGTTGTAAACATGACGATAAAGTGATCATCAGATTCTGATCAGGAAGAACAACAACATGCACAACAATAAGTGAATTATAATAATAATAATTTTTTTTTTAAATTACGGTAAAATGAAATACCAAAAACGCGTCGGGTGATAAATAAATGGACAAAATTCTCTTGAGCGCAATTTGGAATCGAAACCCAATCTTATTTTTTAGAATTTTCTGAACCCAAAACAATCAACAAAAAAGCATAAAAATTAGATTAAAAAATACAAAACATAAATGAAATCGTTTTTAGCAGAATTTGAGGCGATGAATTTAAAATAAAATTAAGTAAACAAACATTTAAATCAAATCTTAAAAACGATCTCAGACACCAAATGTTTGAATATGAATTTTCGAACTAATAAAAAGGACACCAAATGTTTGAATGTGAATTTTCGAACTAAATAATAAAAAGGACACCAAATGTTTGAATATGGATGTTCGAATTAAATAATAAAAATCAATCAGAACAGAAACTCAAAACAGTAGGACTCAATAGGTTGACTTTACGAACCTAACTAATATTGTCCTGCTTCTAGAGATACATGAATTGCAAATGTTTTTGGTTATCTTTGCTTAACTGCGGTTGACAAAAGTTAGCTATAAAATGGCTAACTTTAGCAATATGGCTACTTCCGTCTAACTTTCTTTTGACTTGAAATAGATTTTTTTTTCGGTACACTGAAAATATACGGATGCGCTTCAAAAGTTGATTAAAACAATCAACTTTTGAGGCGCATCCATAGATTTTCTATATTCTTATTTGTTTTCCTTACATAATGATAAAATAAAATATAATTAAAATAAATTCATTGTTTCTTTGACCGCAAACAAAATTGTTTTATTCGTTGTACAACGTTTGTTTTGTCTAGCTTCTTATAATTAAATCTTTCGCAATAAAAAAAACAACTCATACCCCTACCGGCCACAGTAACACTAGACATTAAACAATATGTCATAATCATAAAAAGTTAAACGAAAGTTGCCATTTTATAGCTAACCGTTTTGAAATCCCCATTTATGATTTAAGGATTAACTCGGTCCTGTTTTTATTCTGTAATCACAAGTTGAAAGAAATTGTAAACATGATGTGACGATATTGAAGAATTAAGATCGAAGATCATCACTGGATTCTGATCCAGGGAAAACAACATGCACAACAATAAGTGGGCAATACTACGTTTTGTGAACGCAAACATTTTAACCATTGACGAAATCGACTACGGGTGCACAAAGGGGAAATATTTTAGTATCTGTAAAAAGCAACAGACAGTTTTAAAAAGCCCTTTCGACACAAATGTAGGGAAGAAGAAGGTGGTCCCGATTGTAAAGTTTCACACCCTCACTCACTCGATTTTGAAAACGGCGCCCAAATAAGAGAATTAATTTTTTTTTAAACAAAAACAATTCGGATTAAACAAGACACTATTATCCATGATAATAAATATTAATAAATGAGAAAAATATAAACAAATGATTAACATAAAAAATAATTTTAAAAAATAGTAATAAATGAATAATATTAGAAACTACATACTGAATTAAATAAATACTTGGTTTTAATGTTTGATCATTGAAATCAACTCTTGTTTAGTGTTCTCCTTTTTGTGTGCATCCGTAGTTGATTTCGTCAATGGTTAAATGTGTGCGTTCACAAAACGTGAATAATGCTAATAAATAATGATAAATAAAAGAGGTTTCTTCTTCTTCTTACCTCTGTAAATCGAAAAGCCAGGGGTATGAATCCTGAAACGTAACATCCTAGCAACATTGCAAGTGATAAAATCACTAAAGTCCAAACATCGTCCATCTCTTCTTTTAGATTCAAGTTCAGATTCTTCAATCTGAACAGATTTTAGTCCGCTTTTTAGTCTTTTTTCCACTCACTACTACTTACTAGCTAATCTTTGCTTGGATATTAAGTCCACAACAGTTTAGGTACACGACATATGCACATAAATAAAGAGATATTATTATTGTTGTTGTTTGTAAATAGGGAATTGAATTGGTACGATGTGTTTAGTGCTTTCGTCATTAGTGGTTTCCGTATTCATACCTACATGAAATAAACCCGTTTTTTTTCGATAGAGCTGGTTCAATCGGTGGGTAATAGATTGTAATTTAAGGGCAGCTAACTAACTGCAGCTTGTCAGCACAATTAAGCACCTTTACAGCTCCCTCACAACCAATAGATAGACACAAAATGAATTCGACGTAAGTCAGTCTATGTCTCGGCCATGACGGACACCGACCGAGCGGCGAAGATAACAGGAAGAATACGGAAATTGCCGAAGATAGCCGAGCGCACTGCATTACTCGCTTGCCTTCGTTTTCTAAAAATGAAAATATAAATGTTACTACTTTTTGACCCTGTAGTGTGTGAGTTCGAACATGGGCAAAGGCACATTATTTTAATACTAATTTTTTTTTTTTAAAGAAATCCTAAAATATTTTCTGTTTCTACTGAACCTTAGAACCTAAGAATAAGGGCAAATAAATATTAAATCCTGTCACATAATGATTGTTTGTGTTAACTTTTGAAAAATTAAAAATAAATCTTTCTACAGCTAAAATGAAAATACATTTTTTTTAAATATTACTTCTTTTTGACCCTAGAGTATATGAGTTCGAACATAGGGCAAAGGCGCTTTATTTTAATGCAAATTGTTTTTGTTTTTTGAAAGTTATCAAAAAAGTATACTGTTTTTAACAAGTATACTTTTTTGATACTTTTTATTTTATAACCAAAAATGAAGGGAATCTTTTTTTCCATTTTAAGGGGTCAAGAGTAAAGGGAACATTTTGTTCCCCTTGAGGGTTTAAAAGCAGGCTTTAAACCAAGAAAAATTGATCACCCACAATAACATAATTATGGAATTAGAGAAAACTCAGAAAAGCCATACAATATTGTCATTTCATTACCATACTTGCCAAGGTTTAGAAATTCTCAGGAGGAAGATTTCCTAAAAAATGCGAAGAATATTTTCAATTCTAGAAGCTCTAAAACAGCTATTTCAGTGTATCGAAAACCTACCTTAACAATTTTAAACCAAGATAATAATCAACAAAATGTGGGAGAATTGGTAGGTCTGCAAATAGGTGGGAAAAAATGTTTACAGGCATATTTTTTCAATGCAGGAGATTAGTACAAATTCATAACTGCCCATACAATATCTCCAAAAGTTCTCAATGAATTTCAATGATATTTTGTGGAAGGATGGCCCGTATCAATGCACAACTACCTTCCCTGACAGTGCCAGAGGTATGCGCTCTCTGAGTGCTTTTTAGTTTTATAAATGTGAGCAAATGGAGAAAAAAGTTACTTGTTCTATCAAATATTTATTCAAACTGTTGACTGATATCAAATATCTTACTGGTAGATGTTTACATTCTCAAATTATGTATGACAGGCATGAAAAAAACCCAATAATCACATCTTTATACAAAGGAGTTTCAAATAACTATTACTCAGAAATATGAAGTTGATACTTTATTGCATTCAATCGATGCAAACAGTTTTTTAACTTATAAGTTTCTTCTCTTTGATGATATCTCTTTTTACTTTTAAAATGTTCAGGCCAATTTTTAGATGAAATGTTATAAACTTTTAATAACATGGAATTGAAGTGAGAGAAAATCTGTCAATTTAACAATAAAAAAAGAAAACCCCGAAAAAACATGTATCTACAGTACCTGTTATAAGTATTTGAACAGACAGCCATTTTACTACTAATCGCTTGGGTTTGAGAGTTAAAAACAGTAACATTATGCAAGAAAAAACATTTGTTTGCAATCAACATAACAAGGGATGCATTTAGTTATGTTTTGTGGTTCTAAATGCTAAATTACTTGAAAATGTTTTTTTTTAAGAATTAAATTGTTAAATGTAAAAAGATTTTTTCAAGAAATTTAGCATTCAGAACCACAGAACGTGACTAAATGCATGCCTTGTTATGTTGATTGCAAAAACATTGGTCCTTCTTGCGTAATGTTCCTGTCTTTAACTCTCAAAACCAAACGATTAGGTGTTGGCTGTCTGTTCAAATACTTATAACAGGTACTGTATGTTAACTTTCCATTACAGTGACAATAACTATGAAAATGAAAAATATTGAAAAATATTTTCAATTTCAGTGTTCTGGACGTTATAAAATCTTAAAATTCTAAAACTACAAATCTTTTTCTAAAAATCTTAAAAAGTGGACTACTACTGATATCGGGCAATTTCATGTGGTTCAAGAGACTAGGGTTTTTTTTTTATTCAAGCAAAAGCTTGATAAATACAAATGAACAAAGGATAAGTTAGAGTTATTGTTTTTAGCGCAAGGGTTATTGTTGGGGTTGGGGTTTCTGTGTTAGCAATAAGGTGGTGTTTAGTTAGCCACCTTATGCAGTCAGTATCATTGAATGTTATATTGACTAGGTCCCTGAAAGTTATGTCCAGTTGTGGTAAAAAATTTCTGTCAACTTGAATTGGGACAATACATGTAGGCGCAGCAGGCCTAGGCCTACCACGCTTAGGTATACGTTCTTCAGCCACTTTAACTGGAAAATGTAAAAATGTTGAAATTGTCGTCTGCTTCTTTGACTTTAAATTCGCCACCATCAGTAGCAGCCGACGACTCAGCAGATTCCGGGATTGGCCGCTTATAGTGGAGTCATCAGAGTTGTCGTCAGCTGAAGTAGCGGCCATATGGAAACGGGAAAGGTAATGATTGCCCAATGGCCGACGAGATCAGGTTGCCGTTTGTGAAGGAATCACTGCAATGAAGGTTAGAAACTGTCTTATTTAAATAAATCATTATTTTGGCAAAAAATTCAATGCAGAGGATTTTGAAACTTTTTTTTCTGTATTAGAAACCGTCAACCAAAACTGTCGACATCAATATAGGTTTCTTCAGTTCAGTGGGTCTGGCTGTGTCACGCATACAGGTCGCAGCAATGGAGCTAGAGGGATGAAAATTTTAAAATTTACTCATTATGTCTAGAAAAAACATTTATTTTGTTTTTTGAAAATTCCCCGCCTAAATAGGTTTTTAGTGGCGGGTTCAATTTGCAATGTAAGTTTATGCTAAATTGGACTCCGATGGTTTTGGTCCGGCAGCATTCACGCTTGTTTTTTTTAAATAAGTGACCAATTTAGGATAAGCTTACATTGAAAATTGAACCCTCACAAAAAACCTATTTAGGCGGGGAATTTTCAAAAAACAAAATAAATGTTTTTTCCCCTAGTCATTGAGGGGAGTGTGTGTGCAAAATTTCAAGTTTCTACTATGAACGGTTAGGGCTGGGTGAAGTCCAAATACATAGATAGATAGATAGATAGATACATATAAATGTGTGAACACATGAATATCCTTGAACCTAAACTTTTGGTAGTAGTAATTAATAAATACTTGAACAATATCTTCTTTAACTTTATTAATAAAATAAGTTTCCTTAACTTTCACTAAATTACAATTGTTTACAATTAAACATCCTTCCCCATCGACTGCTTTAGGAGGGAGGATGTTCAATTAATAAAACTTCATGGTCAGTCTAGGGGGGAATGATGTTAAAGTGATCCAATAAAACTTAATGAGCAGTGAGCTTATGTATGCTTAAATATACAGAATTGAGCAACAAAACAAATAGAAGCAAGAACCTCACCAAACAATGAAGTGCAAGTGTTGGAAAGCGTGTACTACATGACCGAGATGGCCAAAGAAGGGCCTGTTGATTGTCAAACTGATTACCCAGGCCACCCGCTGTCAATCTTTTGGGGCGATGCAATTGTTCTCAAGTGGTGGTCTTGCCAGGTCGGCTTAATTGACACTGATAGCTCTCCCCAGCCATGTGACAGAGTTGGGTGGAGGAGGCAGCGGTAATCTTTTGGGAAGATATCCTTCCTTGAATCAGTTTAGTAGTCGGCCATTTGCTTTCGTATTTTCCTAGCCTTGTGCCTTGCATGTAATGAATTGCATTTCTGACACCCTTTGTGACCCATACATCCTGAAGCTTGAATAAAGTACGAAACAAAAGGAGAAATAAATAAACACACAACACATTTTATATCCACATTATTTTTCTCTTCTTTTCGTCTCAGAAATCTTTCACTTTCACAGTGAACACACACCATGGGTTCAAGCTCTAACTACTGCACCTTTCCTCAAGTAGTTCACTACACAACACAAGACCCATAGATATACTGCTACTGCTACTGAACAATAAGAAATAATAATATTTGATCAGTAGAAACACATATACTCATTATTTCTACAATATCATGGTGTAAAAAGGTAAAAAAAACCTCACAGATAACTTTTTTTATCTCAGTTTGCAGCAGCGATAATAAGCATGTAAAAATCCCATGCGGCCTCCACTCCACACGGCTGTCAGGCCTATGTAGTAGGTATCTCCTTGGACAGGAGACAATATGGTCAAGTGGGGTTTAAAGACCAGATAATCCTGTGAGTGTGGTGAAAGGGTGCAAAACATTGTACAAGTTCTGTGAAAACTGCCCACTCTCACCTGGTTTAACTAACACTGACCAGTTAAACACCAACCAACCAAATTACATTAGAGTGGTTGACTGGCATGATAAGCTATGATGATGATGAGCTCTGAGCTAATCTATATTAATATTTGAGCCCTGTTTATTTGTTTGTCTGTACCTCTCTCACAATAAGACTACAAGGCCCATTCACCTAATATTTGGCAGGAAGACTAACTAAACATTAACTTGTGAAATAGGCTATGTGAGGCTGACCTCAGAGATCATTTGAGGTCATCAGATGGTCATGCTTAATTCTAGCCAATTTTTTTGCCACAATTTCATACCTACGAGCACCCCACATTTAATTTTATGAAATCTTTATAAAATATCTTTTGTTTTCCTGTGTTGTTATATTTGGTACTCCAGCTAGTTTAAGATATAGTAATGAAAACTGTTTTCATCAGTACCAGTATCCTAGTTTAACCTTGTGGGTTACATTTCACATTAGCAACAATTGAGGGTAACCATCAGAAATTCAGGTAGCCTTGAACATATCTTTGACAGATGATAACACATTCTTTGACTTTATAACCAATTAATCTGAAAACACTTTGTGGTTGATTCACAATTATTTAAGAGGAGGAATAATTGTGGATTTTAAGCAAATGATTTTGTACTTGTGAAATTTTTATGGTTATTACTCTTTAAAACAAATACAGTTTCGCAATGATTTTGTACTTGTGAAATTTTTATGGTTATTACTCTTTAAAACAAATACAGTGGATTCTGGTTAATAGGACCGGGACCAACAATTTTTGACTCAATAACTGGCTGGTTCAATTAACCGAACAATTTAATTTATTTATACACAAAACACCTAAAATTTTCTTCAATTCAAGGTGAACAACTTGTATAAAAACCACAACTTAAGTCCCTTGTACAGCTACTTTTTCTTTATTTTAAAAATTTCACATTTAACTTTAGTCACAAGCTAAAAATATTTGAAAGATAGTTGTTTTGAGAACTAAAAAACATATTTTTAGTAATTCTATCAGATTTTATTTTTAAAAATATTAATTCGGTAGCACTGCTGCTTGGTCCAAATAAACTGCGTCATAATAAACAAAGCAAATTAGCGATGATTATATAAGTTTGAATCGGTTCTTACAAAATTGGTCCTATTGTGAGGCTCGTCCTAAAAACTGATTGTCTTATTAAGCAGAATCCACATATATATAATACAGGGCCGTCAGAACCAGGGGGGCTTCAGCCCCCCCCCCCTAATTTGCTAATATGTATATTTAATATAAACCAATTATCCCCATCAATTATTTTTTTCTAGTTCATAGGTGTATAATAGACCTATCCCGAGTCTGTGGATGACTTGAAAAATACATTGATTTCTGACAGATTTTGAAGCTCTATTTTCAAAAATTCCCTAAGCAGCCTTTTGTTCATAATTATCTTCATCAATTAGATATCTAAATATCATCATATATCCATCAATTAAATAGTGCACTTTTTACAATAGGGGTGTTTTCCAGCGATCTAAAGGTTGTGGTCTAAAAAATATTTCCACTTCACTCGCAGCCCCCCCCAATATAAATTTTTGTTCCGATGGCCCTGTAATATAATAATATTATGGTGTTTCCATAACAAATTTGTTTCACACTTATTAGTGAATCTTCGGGTGGAAAATGATCTTAAAAATGTATACCTGGTCTTATATATACCCTGATTTTTTTCTCTATTAATTTCTTACACCAGTGTTCTTAAATTTGAATTTCAGAATTATGTATATGGTTGGTATATATATATATATGGTTGATTCCCAAAATGGAGATAACTACTTACCTACAGTTCATAATAATGTTATATGAAAATTTAATGAAACCAGCTCGGGCTGTAAAGCAAAGCCTCAACAGCTGTAGGTACCACAACAAACTTAAAAAATTTAATGTTAATGTTAATATAAACATCCAGAATTGTAACATATTAATTTCATCATAATAATCTTTATGTAAATAGTAAGAAGAAAGATTGGAGAAAAATCTTATATAAACTTTCTCTGAGTGAACTATATAGAACAGGATATAATGTGTTTAAAAATCTGTTTACACAGGACAAAATGGTGTAACGGGAGAAAATCAATTCGAATCCACCATTTTGGTGAGAGATAATTTTTAAAACCTATATTTAAAATTTGTTTAAAAACAAAATGTTCATCATTTAGATAATTTTATATGATAATTAGTTACTCAACTATGCAGCAATTTGGTTTATATAACAGTTTTTAGTTTTTCACATTCAGCAAGTTAATTAACCCTCATTGTGTTAATTCTTGAAAACAAATTAAATTGATTTAAATTCTTCAGGGACTTGTATTTTTATATGAATACTTTTTTATTAGAGTGATATTTTATCAAGATTTCATAAAATTATGAAAGTGGGGTGGCGATGATTGACTTGAAAAAAATATTTACATATGTTTTACTTACAAAATACCCTTTTCATAAAAAACTTTATTCATAAATGAATAAATAAGGAAACTTTTATTGAAATCTGTTCATTAGTTAATTTTTTTAGGGCTTGTTATAAACTCCAAAATCTCTAAAATTCTACCAAAATGTGGTCAGTCTCAAGATTTAAATTACACAAATAACATTATCATAGTTTCTCTGCAAATCAGGGTTGCCATCGAGTCCGGTTTTAGCCCTGTATGACCGATTAGAATTTAAAACGGACATCCAAAATTGTCCGATTTAAGGCCCCTAATTTGAAAGTATGACTGGGGGTGCATTCCAGTATGCTTCACACACATATACAGATGAATTTCTCTGGTGAAAATGCCTTTGAAGAGTACATGAAACAGGTAGCCAAAAAATACTGACACCTTAAAAAATATAAAGTTTAAAAGTATTTAAATAAAAAATATTAAATTTGTATGAAAGTCTTAACATGAATCCAGACAATTGTTTACTACACTTGACTCAATGATAACCTTTCTTTTTAAGTTATTAAACTAAAAGTAAAAAAAGCATCTATGAATAACTCTTGTGAATAAAATCTTAAAGAAATGAAGGTCATATTAGGTAGTCCAAACAGTCAGTTTCTTTAGTCACTGTAACGCTAATCTTTCCGTGTTTCTCAAGTGTTCATTCTCTATAATGTTAACTAAATACAAAACTGTTATGCACGCCATAATAAAGAATGTCCAATTCTAAATCTGTTGGTGTCTTATTTGTCACCATTTGACTTAAAAGGAATTTTACAGCGAATTTTCAATTTAATGTGTTTACAGTGCCCAAACTATGCTGTGACGGTTTTTTACTGTGGTCGAAAAAAAAGGTGTCTATAAATAAATGATTGCTGACACCTCTTTCGATGAATGTCTTTGGAACCAATATCAGCTAGTAGAAAAATAAATGTTCTTCAGTTTCGTATAAAATTTAAGCAAGTACACAATGTCTACATATTAAAAAAATGATTGCTTTTCAGTTTTATAGGGTGTTGAAAAGATCATTTTTGTAAGTGTTCAATTTGCTGTGAGTCCGCAAATGAATAAATAATCATAATTAGTGAACTAATAGGAGTAGAGAGACAAATGTGGTATCAAAATGTTCAGAATAACAAGACCTATAAGGTGAAACAGGCACTAGATGTATAAGATCTTCCTGTAAAAACTCATTGGAGTACCTAATCACATTCATTCAAAACACATAAAAATTCACTAAATCAAATCTTTACATATGAAACTTGTGTTTTCACAATGACCAGTTTTCTAGAATAGTATTTGTGTGGTCGGTTGAATCATTTGGGTATTTGAATTAACTCTATATATAAGAGAAAAAAATAAAATTTTAAATTCAAACTTTCATGTTGAACAATTTAAACAACTTTTAATAATTTAATGTGGGAAACTGCAAGAAACCGTATAATATAATCTGGTCACTAAACCTGCGGTGCTCCATTTTCTTTTGATGTGCTAAGCATGTGCTTATTTTGCTTAATGGTTAATCCAGAGATGCTGGTGGCCAAGTTGAATAAGAAAATAAGTACAAGGCTATAGAAATTGACAATGTAATGAACAGCACTCATATGTGGGACAGCACCATGCACAGTATCGCCCATAAATAAGTACTCCCCTACCACTTTTTAATGGAAAGTTAATTGTCTTCTAAACCAAACATAGCAGGATTTTATTATGTCTAGTGGAACATTACACAAGCAAAACGGATATTATCAGATATTATTTATGACCAAACTCTACAGCATGGAAACTATGTTGCCAAAAATATGAATATGTTGCCGTCCAAAGATGAGTACACCCCACTAATATTTTTAGAATTTTACAATTAGAAATGTTTTTATGTCTGGTGGGCCAAGTCGAATGATAAGTTAAACAATGATTGTACAAGGCTATGGAAATTAACAATGTAATGGACAGCCCTCATATGTGGGGCAGCACCATATATATATATATAGAATGAGACACTTAAAAGGAGAAATTCAAATATACAAACATGTTTTTACTGAGTATAATTGAAAACAGAACTTGTATGACAGGATATAACATCTAGTGCCAAGTCAGCCAACTATATTAATAGAACCACAGGAACGTGTTACATTAAAACATTTTAGCTCTAAAACATTTATTCATTTGGAGCCATTGCAAAAATGAGACTTTTACTTTCTAAGGAGAACAAACAAATTTTGTATGCAACATAACATATTCAATGAAGTCTGATTTGGCCTGCAGGCCATAATTTACTGACCCATGGTCTAAGAAGTTACTGGTACCAATAAGAAGTAAATATTATTTCATTTGAAGTGGCTGTAGGGATATTTTGACAGGGTCTGCACTAATGGTCAGGTAGTTGGCATGGTGACATGACATTTCCCGCTCGCATTTTCCTGGTTGCACTTACCCGCAGGTAATATTCCACCCTTCATTTTCCCCAGTTGAACAATTTACTGGTCGATGACATTTCCCCAGTCGAACAATCTACCCATCGACAACATTTCCCGGTGAAACAATTTACCCACCAAAGACATGACCGATTGCATTTTACACATGAAAGCACATACACACACACGCACATATGTACACAGTAACACAAAAGGACACACACTAAAAACAGGCATAACTGCATGCACATACACGCAGACTAACACATGTACATTAACACACATATGCACACTAACATATGTATACGCAAGGACATACATGTACACATACATTAACACAGACACTCAAGTAACAATTTTGATGATAAAAATATCTCTCATCAACCATTTGAAACAATGAACTCTTCCACTTGATTTCAGTAGTTTCTTTTCTAAAAAATCATTCTCATAAAAATCCAATATCAGTGAATCTTTTTACAGGATTCACTAATGAAGTAATAATGAAAGGAAAACACTCAATAGAAACCAACATCTTTTGGCAGCATGCCGTGTTGGGGGTGATCAAGGAATAAGTTACTTCTATCACCTTTTGTTAGATCACTAAAAAGTCAGAATTTTCACAAAATAAGCAGGCACAAACTAGGGATCAATTTAGCATAAACTTACATTGTAAATTGGACCCCCCCCAAAAAAAGAAACCTATTATGGGGGGGAATTTAAAACAAACAAATTTTTAAATTAAAAAAAAAAAAAATTTTTCTTCTAGACATAATAAGGAGTAAATGTAGAAATTTTCAGCTGGTTAGCTCCATTGGTATGGCCGTTACGTGTGATACATACATAGTCAGCCAGCCAGACAAACTTGAAAACTGAAGAAACCTATTTTGACATTTTTGGTTGACGGTTTCTAAAAATGAAAGGAAAATAAGGATAAAAATCAAAAAGATTTCCACTTATACTAATAACATAATTCAATATAGAAAGATTTTACAAAATAGTTTTGGGCAAAGTAGGATGACCTAACCGTCAAAAATGGATTGCATCATAAGGACTGATTTGACTGATCACCGCTAAAGAAGCTAACATTTTTTTTTTTTAGTTTTGTACTAAGCTGGAACGGCAGTGACTGTTTGAGTTTTAATAAAAAACAATTATTTTTTTTTTTATTAAATCAAGTATTGTAAACCATTTTTATTAATTTTTGACTATTTACATTCATCCTAATTTTTAGTTTGGTTAATCACAATTTCAGTAAGGCTGACACGGCAGTGTTATTGTTTTATTCGTTTATTGTAAACCATTTTACACTTTTTGATTTAAAAACAAAACTACTAAAAATTAAGATGAGGGTAAATAGCAGTCAAAAATTAATAAAAATGGTTTACAATACTTGATTTATTAAAAATAAAAAAATCTTTTTTTACTAAAACTCAAAGTCATTGCCGTGCCAGCTTAATATGAAAGTAAAAAAAATGTTAAGTTGTCATACTTTGCCCGGTTTTGTTTTGTAAAATCTTAGCATTCATATGAGAAAATATCCAATTTGTTTTGGAAGTTGCTTGGGATTCCTATTTTTATATTTTCAACTGTAAGTTGACCTCAGGGTTTTTTAATTACTGGTACCAAAGGTTTAGGTTATTCATGTGTTCACAGGTTATTCATATGTATCTGTATCTATCTATGTAGCCGGACTTTGCCCAGCTCTAACCGTTCATAGTAGAAACTTGAAATTTTGTACACACACTACCCTCAATGAGTAGGGAAAATGCATTTTTTGTTTTTTGAAAATTCCCCTCCAAAATAGGGTTTTAGTGGGGAGGGGGGGTTCAATTATATGCAATGTAAGCTTATTCTAAATTGGTCATTAGTTTGTGCCCACTCGTTTTTGAAAATTCAGACCTTTTTTTATTGATCACAGCCCAACACAGCATATATGGGTGGCAGTGATTCATATTTTCCCTTGGAACGCTAGTTTACATTTTATTTTCATGTCTGGTGCTGGTGACAGTTCAGTTACCACAAATGTTTTGGTCAATTTGCTTTGAAATTAAATATTAAATCATGGCAACAATGGGCGTGGCTGAGATTTCTCTATTTACACTCAAACTCTTAATGTCATAAACCACTTGATTCTGCTCCGAATAGGGTGGCAAATTGTTGACATCATCAATGTAGGCCTGGTTCTAAACAAACATGTCACAGTAGTAGAAACTTGAAATTTTGTACACACACTCCCTTCAATGAGTAGGGAAAAGTCTAGGTGGGGGTTCAATTTTCAATGTAAGCTTATGCTAAATTGGTCATTAGTTTGTGCCCGCTTATTTTTTGAAAATTCAGACATTTTTTAGTGATCACATGATAGAGAAAATCATGCCCGTTTCTTTCTTTGGTTTTTTTCCTTATTTTAATTTCAATTTCAGTTTGTTAGTATGGGATAGCCAGTTTATACTGAATAAGAATATTGGATAAGTTTTAGTCATTCTATTGATTTTTCATTTGCTTTGAGCAGTTATGGTTCAGTGTTTTGTTCCCGATTTCAACTATCAATCAGAAATCACCTTTGCAGCTATTTCAGATTACATGAAGATGCGAGACAATTCCGATGTTGAAAAACACTAATAAGGTAAATATAACACATCATTATCACTTTGAAGAAATATTTTTAGTCTAAACTTTACTGCAGGGCAGGGCCTAGCCAGGTTGGATTAAGCTAGAGCCTTTAGTGTATGTTATAAAGGGGACCTAAATTTAAAAAAAAAAATTTTGAATCACCACTACCCACAACACTGACGACCTTAGGTTATTCATGTGTTCTGACATTTATATGTATCCCGACTTTGCTCAGCCCTAACCATTCATAGTAGAAACTTGAAATTTTGCACACACACCCCTCAATGAATAGGGAAAATGCTTGTTTTGTTTTTTTTAAATTCCTCTCCCATAATAGGTTTTTAGAGAGGTGTTCATATGCAATGTAAGTTTATGCTAAATTGGATTGTGCCCACTTGTTTTTTAAAAAAACTTCAGACCTTTTTCAGTGACAAAAAGGTGAGAGAATTAACTTATTCATTGATCACCTCCTTTTCTAACTTTTTAATTGATCACCTCCAACACAGCATATATGGTTGGCGGTGATTCATAATTTTCTTTGGAATGCTAGTGTATATTATAATTTACGACATGTCATTCTATCTGTCTGACAAACAGAAAGAGAGGAAGAGGGTAATACAAACACAAAATTGGCTGGTGCGAACAAAGTTCAGTGTGTGTATGTGTGTTCGTTGGCTGCTGGTCTGATCTGATTTAGCTGCTGGTATGTCAAGAAAAGAAGAGGTGGATTTGAATTCAGCAGGCGGAGGGAGAAAGAAACAGGGTAGGGCTATACAAAAATGGGTGAAACACAGATTCACTAAAGGAGAACGGCTGAGTGAGTGTTACTAGGCAGTCCAAACGGTCAGTTTTTGGGGTGAAAATGTCGCAGTAACGCCAATTTTTCCCTGTTTCTCAAGTGTTCATTCTCCATAATGTTGACTAATACAAAACTGTTATGCATGCCATAATAAAGAATGTCCAATTCTGAATCTGTTGGTGTCTTATTTGTTACCGTTTGAATTAAAAGCAATTTTACAGCGAATTTTCAATTTAATGTGTTTACAGTGTCCAAACTATGCTGTGATGTTTTTTGTTTTTTTTACTGTGGTCGAAATAAAAGGTGTCTATAAATAAATGATTGCTGACATCTCTTTCGATGTATGTCTTTGGAACCAATATCAGCTAGTAGAAAAATAAATGTTCTTCAGTTTCGTATATAATTTAAGCAAGTACACTATGTCTACACATTAAAAAAATGATGGCTTTTCAGTTTTATAGGGTGTTGAAAAGATCATTTTTGTAAGTGTTCAATTTGCTGTGAGTCTGCAAATGAATAAATAATCATAATTAGTGAACTAATAGGAGTAGAGAGACAAATGTGGTATCAAAATGTTCAGAATAACAAGACCTATAAGGAAAACAGGCTGCAGATGTATAAGATCTTCCTGTAAAAACTCAATGGAGTACCTAGTGTTACTACTACTGCTAATGTTTCATTGTATACACAAATGAAGACAATGTTAGAGATTAGTATTATGAACTGTAAAAATAAGGATAGTTTTTATTTTAAAGTTTTTCAAGTACATCGTCACAGTATGATCAAACTAGAATGAAGACACAATACTTCATCCAATAATAATAAAGAATGAAACACACCACAGTTGTATAAAAACAACTAAAATTAGGATGAATATAAAAAACTAGTCAAATTTAATAAAAAGTGGTGTGTTACAAGACTTCATCTGATAATAATAAAGATTGATTTATAAAAAGACTACTAGGTCTCATATGTAAAACAACATAAATATGGTGCAGAGAGTGAGTTTATAAGTATGAATCAGCTTCTGCTAATCCATGAAGTCTTTGTGGCCAATTGGTAAAAAGCAGCTAGGCGTCTCCCTCTGGCAATGAGGGTGTGAGTTTGATTTCCGATCGCGCTGTTATTCGCTGCCATAGAAACAGTGGCCCAAATTAATAGGTTGTATAAAAACAACTAAAATTAGGATGAAGGTAAAAACTAGTCAAATTTAATAGAAAAAAAGTCATATAGAATAAAACAATTCTGGAAAGCAAGATAAATATTTTATGACCCAAAAAATAAAAACATGACTCGAGATACAAATAGAAGTTTTTATTCTTCATTTTCCAGATGTTTTAATTGTGCCTCTTAATCATAGAAAGGGAATGTGTGTTTTATATGAAGTAACAATGAACTGAAATAGACTTTCACACAGACTGTAGATTCTTACTTGAATACAAAATATGTGTACATTTACTATTATCCTAGTAAATAGATCAAAGTAATTCCTACATTGACATAATTAATCCGTATTTTGTCCAAATCCAGAGTTGACTTTACTATGTAACAAGAACAATCCTCACCAAAAATAGGGGAGTAAGCTGATATGTAAAATCCCCATCCACCTGACGTGATTTGAACTCATGACCTAGTGATTGCTAGCCTGGTGTGTTACCTCGTGAGCTAAATTGACAAGTCTTACATACCTCCAAAATTTATAGTAGATTTATGCAAGGAAGTAGGAGCAGGAGCAGAGTTTGACTCTGGAGCAGACAGGCTGGTCTCATATCTCTATATCTATATATATCTTGCATTCAACCTCTTGTTCTATATATAATATCGGATATTATTAAATACCTAAAAAAACTTCCAACCAGTGGACTTTCCTGAGGAATCCTCTTATTCACACACACACACACACAATGTTTTGTTGAACACAACAGATAAAGTTTGTCAAGTCAACATTTTTACTAGTTTTTCTTGTTTGCAAATAAATAATAAAATCTAATCTTGTTAATGACCAGTGATGGTTGAAAGCGCTCAATAGACAACTCAATGAACTTTGGACAGTTTCTTTACACTTGTGATCCTGTGTTAAATCATCTTATTCGCAAACAAAC
>VCCN01004125.1:929860-945031 GCA_006491835.1 Architeuthis dux | reverse complement strand
ATATATATATATATATATATATATTCAAGACAATGATCATTTAAACTGATATGATGTCATTGAAATGTTGTTAGGTTAGGTTTGAACTCTTCTGAAATTACCCCATAAACAGTATTGTCGATTTGGCGATTTTTCACCCAATATAACATACATTTTTATTTGTACACTTATGATCACCGTCAGCGAAGCGACGGTTCAGAAACCAGTGAAAATAAAAAAAGAAATAAATCGATGAAAATCATACCTGCGATTTGTTCTTCGTTCAACTGTTCGGCCTGTAATGAAAGAAAATATGGATTGAAATTATCATTTTCTTGAAATATTTAGGCAAAAGATAAAGGTAAATAGTAGTCATAAAAATTTTAAATAATATTGTTATTTAATTGTTTTGTATTAAAATAATTTACTTAGTTTTGTCTTTAAAATAGTCTTAAATAAAAAGGAAATTTATTTGCAATAAGCTATACATCGCTGTTTTGACAGGTCTCTTTTCGCAAGGGATTAATTTCGTGTATGTCTGGTACGACAATTTAAAATAATAAAATTCAAGGGAAATAACTTTATTGTTTTAATTGTTGGACCCCAGTGTTGTATCAGTACCCTTCGGCTTCAAAAATGAAAGATTTTTAATGGTTACCGCCAGCAAATAATGAATATATAAAATATATATCAATTATTGACGAAAGGACGTCCAGAGCCTTCAATGAATAAGCTCATGAACTTAAGATTGTTTAGAGTTTCATATAATATGGTTTCAGCAGTCTATACAGACATTATTAACACGGGCTAGCTTATTATTAGAAACCGTCACCAAAACTGCCAAAATAGGTTTCTTCAGTTTTTAAGTCGGTCCGGCTGGCTGGCTATGTATCACGCGTACAGGTCGAGCCAGAGCTCTGAAACTTTCAACATTTACTCCGTATTATGTCTAGGAATAACGTCCCCTCGCAAATAGGTTTTTAGTGGAGGGGGGTTCAATTTACGATATAAGTTTATGCTAAATTGATCCCTAGTTTGTGCCCACTTGTTTTTTGAAAATCCGGACTTTTTGTGATCTAACAAAAGGTGAGAGAAGTAACTTATTCATTGATCACCCCTAACACGGCATGCTGCCAAATGTTGGTAACATGACGGTTTCTATTGAGTGACTAAGCAGACCGTTTATTACTATAATTTGTCGGTCCATCGGTGTTAATATGTAACAAGGCATTAATGTTGGGTTAAGCTAGGTTAGGCGGGAAGGATAGGTGGGGTGCTGACCTGCATACGGTAATTATCCTTTAAAACCCGGGGCCGACACACAAAACATACCATAAATGATTTCGTGACCATAGATCATGGATCAACCTATACATTAGCATATACGGTATTATATTTATCTTTTTAATGGCCTCATGCATGTCAACATACATAAAAGCACGACTGATTTGTTTGCGTTCGACAAAACCAAAGTTTTCGTATCTATTTCTTGGAATGTTCGGACAAGTTTAATTCGAGATGAAGCAAGTTATTAAAAAGATGAATATTTTGTTCTGAACTTTCATGAAGGCGTCCATTTTCCTGTTTTTACGTTTTAGAGAATCAGTTTATCGTCTGCCAATCTATTAGCTCAGCACCGGGCATTTTCCTCTGTGGCAGGGTGGCCAGATATGTCCAAATTCGGACATCGTGACCGTTTTTTTGCCCTGTATGTCCAATTAAAATTTTAAGAATCGGAAATCCAAAATTGTCCGATTTAAGGCCCCATTCAGCCTTGCCAACTATTTTATATCTAAATTTATTTTTTGTTGCGTTTAGATATAAGAAATTGTTTTTAGATATCGGATATCAGTTCTAGCCACTTTTAGCTATTTACTTTCATTATTGTGATAATTATCCAACTACTTTTAGCCACTATTAGGTATTTTTAGCCATCAATTTTTTCTGTCACACACACCATTGAGGCTTGACCATTTTGTCCGATTTTTGGAACACTCGTGTCAGATTTTGAGAAAACTAATCTGGCAACCCTGACCACATACTATGATGTCAGGACCATCCCCTGCGGCACATGTGTTATGAGACCTGCAGGATCAGGTGATGAGAACTTGTCCTAACTGAAGAGATTTCCACACTCTTCGCTCATACCGGGAATCGAACCCAAGACCTTCTGCGTGTGGCAGTCGTGCTAACCATTACACTATCCGAGCGAACCTGGTCTCATGTGGCCAACCACAAATATTCGAGATCACTGACCGAAATATGAAGACTGTGTTCATCTGCTCAGTATTTTAACGTTTGTCAATAGGATTTGAACTATTTACATAGCACACTTCCCACCCACTACAAACCCTCATGCTTTTTGCGTATGGAGAATACAAAGAAGTCAGGAAATAGACTAACTATATTTTCTTGACAGCTTCCATTCAATTTGAAAAACCTTATAATATAGGAGGCCGCGTCACTTCCTTTTTGTTTGTTGGTTTGTTCTGTTACGCTAAACCAAACAGAAAGAGGGAAAGGAGATGCTGCGAACACACAGATACAAAATGGTAATCCAAGGCTCTGCTGTGTGTGTGTGTGTGTATTCGCTGGAAGTAGGCTGCTAATAATATCACCACTACTACTACTACTACTACTACTACTACTACTACTACTACTACTACTACTGCTGCTGCTGCTGATGCGTCGGTTTCGGTTTTAACACAATTCTGTTGCCTTATTGTTTTAAAATTATAAAAAAAACAGAAAATATGGAGAGTTTTAGAAAATCGACAGAAAATAAATTTCATTCGAGGTTTGCGTTTTTTTTGTTTGCAATAAATACGTTTATACTAAAATATATATTTGTATGATTTATCTATACGTAAATAATTCCGTCATTTTTGACGGGTACTCTGCTAGTAAATCTTATATTTTACTTCAGAGTGAATGTTCCCCCGCATCTAGCTGTCACAGTCATCAGGCGAACTGTGTCGATTCAAGGATTCTTTTGAAATAAGTTCTTCTTTTTTGTCTATCTACCTACACATGCAAATGCATATATCTGCGGGTGTGTAAACGCCCCTCTACGGTTAAATGCGCAGATAAAACATTCTATGGAATAAAAACTATAAATATAAAAAAGGCAAAAGAAAAAGAGAAAAAAAAACCCAGTAAGAAACATAAAAGTGACGCCCGAAACGAGTGGATGGATTTTCCCGCGTTATAGACAAAATGTCGGCTTTGCTTTTTTTTATTCAGGGCAAAGACAATGGCGGCTTCTTTTTCTTCTTGCAGAAAGGATTAGTTTTGCCATTCCAAGTTTACAGAGAATGTATTTGTTGTCTCGTACGATGGAAGGCGATTGGTCAGGAGTGGCTTCATAGAGCTGCTCGGTCGGATACGTAGATTAATAAAGAGAAATACTAGAAAGAAAGAAAGAAAGAAAGAAAAAAAAAACACCCGAGAGCGAAAATTAAAAATAAAACAAAACAAGGGAGCTAACTTTTAAAAGAACAAATAAAGGTTACTTCCCTTAAAATTTAAATCTAGCCCTTTTATTAATTGTTTTTAACCTTATTACCTGCAGAATAATAAAAATATCTCTTAATCGGGAACAAATTCTTGGATCCACACCACAATTTAATCAATCTGTCTGTAGCATATGGCCCACTCTTCCACAGATTTTCATTTAAATTCATTGAGAACTTTTGGGAATATCGTGTGGACAAACAATTAGACAGACAGACGAATGGATACATATTAATATAAATAAAAAGACAACAAGGAATGCACAAACATTTTGACAGAAATATAAACCGAAAAGTGTGATACATTATTTAACAGTTAATCCATGGGATTATAAGATAAGGATTTAGGTTTCTTAAGTTTCCTTTTGTGACTTCAGCTCTAATGTCTTTGAAATTCATTGAGAACTTTTGGAGATATTGTGTGGACAAACATTAGTGAATACATAAATATATAATAAAAAATGAAATATTATCTCATAATCGAAAAAAGTTTCCTGAATCCATCCCCAAATTTAATCAATTCTTCTAAAGCCCATGACACACCCTTCCATAAAATCCCATTGTAATTCATTGAGTGCTTTTGGAGATATTGTGTGGACAAACATTAGTGAATGTTTTGTTTTTTTTAGATTTTCGACTTTTGGAAGTGACTTCCAAAAAATATCTAAATTGGCAACGCTCCTCTGCCAAAATACGGTTTCTTTTAGGTGACTATCCAGACCTGTTTCTAAATGTTTTGATGTGTTGGTCTGATGTGTACACGCATGCTCTGTCCATGTCTGTACATAACTTGACAGTGTTCATATTTGCATGAGTATTGATGTAATGCGTGTACACAAATTTCGGCTCGAATGCGTTTTTTGGACACTGCAACGTGATTGCAATAACTGACCTTTTTGGTATCGCGGCAGCTTTCATATTTACGTGCAACAAGGTTCATGTCAATTTGGTAAAGCGTGTGCTCTCGTCTGTGCCTATGAGTAGGCATACGTGTGAGGGAGGTATATCCATGCGTGCTTACGTGTGTGATCAATATATTGTGCTTTTATACTTGAACTATGGAATAAGTATAGGTTTAGATGGCCAGATGAATTGAAGCATGACTCTCTCTCTACCCCCCCTCTCTCTCTTTCACTCACTCTGTGCTTGTGTGTGTGTGTGTGTGTGTGTATATCTAGACGCCCACGGTTCTTTCTTTATTTTTCTCCTGAGCATCTTCGTTGATATAAACATTCAAATTCGTTCTGCTGCATCTTTCCCCCCGAAGAATTCATTAAATCAGACATTGCTATTGCTGGCAATGCGGGGGTACTAATCCGGTTCAGGGAATGGGTGCTTTCAACAATCTGAGAGAGAGAGAGAGAGAGAGAAGGAGGGAAAGAGAGAGGGTGAGAGATAGCGAGATGGACGGAGAGAGAGTGAAAGAGAGAAAGCTGTTAGCTTCCTTGTCTTATTGTGATGGAAGTGAACGTACACACATGGATCTATGTTGGACAAGTGACGAGACCAACAGAGAACAGGTAGAGAAAATGGTTGGGCAGAAAGTCAGGCTGGCAACCAAACAGACAGACAAATAGATAGGACACAAGATAAGAAAACAGACAAATAAATATATAGAACAAAAGATAAGAAAACAGACAGACAACTAGATAGGACAAAAGATAAGAAAATTGACAGACACATAAATAGGAAAAAGATAAGAAAACAGACAGGCAAATAGATAGGACAAAAGATAAAAAAACAGACAGACAAATACAGAGGACAACAGATAAGAAAATAGACAGACAACTAGATAGAACAAAAGATAACAAAACAGACGACAATAAATAGGACAAAACATAAGAGAACAGACAAATAAATAGAACAAAAAATACAAAATCAGACAGTCAAATAGATAGTACAAAAGATATGAAAAACACAAATATGTTAACATAAATAAATGTAAAGGAAGAGATACTAATACATACTTACGTACGTATTCATCAAATAAGAACTTCGGTAACAATAACTGACAATAATTAAATATGAATTATGAAAATAAAATATAAAATATTTAGTTGAAAATTGCGACAAAATCAAAAATAAAGATTTGTTGAATTAAATGAACTCTTCAAACTATAAAGATGAATTAAACACATTGAAAAAGATTTGGTTAAGTTTGGAATAGTTAATAAATTTAAAACAAAATAATTCATATAAAATTAATTTTAAATCAAATTCGAATTTATATATTTAAAAAAAATCTTTTAAAGTGAATAACAATTCTCTTTTGCTTAAAATTAGGAAAACCTGCCGCTTGAAACATTTATTTTTTTCTCATTCGCCATCTTGATTTTTCATTCTGTGAGAAAATTACCCAGATTCAACCTCGAAACACAAATACGAAATGTACTTTCTTTGCGCCAACTACATTTTGAATGTCGGGGGGGGGGGGGGGCTATCATTATGATAATGTATCATTATAAATCAGAAATTGTCCTTCCTAATTCCTTTTTCCCTCCCTCCATCCTTCCTCCCTTCCTTTCTTCATTATTTCCGTCTTTCATTCCTCCATTCTCTCCTCGCGTCCGCCCGTCCTTCCTCTCTTCTCTCCTTCCTTTCTTCCTTCCTCTACGATTTCAGCATCAGTCCAGAATTAATTTCTTTTTGTACACAATCACATTTACTATGTATATCTAAAAGGAAAAAAACAAAACCCAGAGAAATCAACAATGGTCGGTCGCGTAAAGTTGTTGAATCTATTCATTTCAGAAAAACATAAATTCAAGAAAAAACCATTGTTTTAAATCGAGCTCCTAAGTAGAAAGCCAGTTCTTGAAAACCTCGGTATTTTGGAGACGACAGATATCGCCAAAGCCCGTCTTGGCGACTAACATTCCGAAATAAAATACAATTATCCCTTGCCATTCGCCAGGATTAGGGGCACCAAAGGAGCGCGAATGCGCAAAATTCGCGAATAATTTTTGCTGACCCCCCCCCCTTTCAAAAAACCCTTTCAGTCCCACAAAATTATAAACATTTTACCATTCCCAAATTGTAAATGTTTTGTTTATACAGTAGAGCGTATTTTTCATGATGCGGATGTTCGCGGTACGCCGCAAAACTCACCAAAATATTCCCATTAAATTATTAAAGACACTTATCGAAACCGCAAATGGCAAGAGATAACTGTAATAGAGGACATAGAATAAATGTGTGCCGAAAGATTTGTTTATAAACACAGATAAACGAGTGCATTGTGTGTTTTGCTGTTTGGTATTTTTGAAATGATGGCTTCCAATTTGCACAGTTACAATGCATGATAGTCAGTTTAAAAACTTTTTTAAACAATTTTTAACAGAGTAATTAATGGGAATGTGGTATATGTATGATACAAATACGACGCATAAATACGTTGGTATTTGAATCTGAAATCATGGCCGCAGCTAAATCATTTTGGAAAACATCTTAAAAGTATAAATGTCCCCGGCAGAACGTTCGAGTTCTAGTTTTCGGTCGAAGCTGCTTACGTTCACTTCGCACTAATGCCCCTGGGAAAGGCATGAATCCACTTCTCCCTTCAGCTATTGGTAACTAGCAGGGAACTTGGAGGACATTGGGTCCTGTAAGACAATCCATATTGAGCGTGTGGCTAACAACTCCAACCCGTAAAACCTATTTGCTACTGAAACCGCAATGCGACCCTATGCTCCACAAGGAAAAAAAGTTTGCAGAAACAATTTGGAAGTGGACTCTTTGCCAGGAAAAAATCTTAAAAGTATAAAGGCCCCCGGTAGAAAACGGTTGATGGAGAGAGAGAGAGAGAGAGAGAGAGAGAGAGAGAGAGAGAGAGAGAGAGAGAGAGAGAGGGGGGGCAATTAGTTGTTTATTAGGACCATGAACTTCCCGATTTAAAAAAAATTCAAACCATAGAATTCTTAAAAACGTTATAGATTTTCAGTAATTAGGTGCCCAGGAACCTGTATAACAATTTTCATTCTAATCGGTTCAGCAGTCTCAAAATTCAATATTTTTTGCATATGGTTATTTACATAAAATGTAAACAAACACTCTGATCAACCACAACACACCACAAGCCTAAAAATCTCATTGCAATATATTAAGAAATAACGAAGTTATCCAATTGAGAAAAAGACGACGACGACGACAACGACGACAGAGTGATAGTCGCGGTTTTTTTCCCGTCGGGGACAAAAAGGTTTTACATTCTGATAATTTGATTGACGAATTTGAACGTACAAATCATAAACGTGCAAAGCGAACAAAGACAAAACAAAAAACTACAAATTTTTCTTTTCACAGAAAATAAAAAATGACGAGGATAGTGAAGCAGTTTTGAAATGCATTTGGCAGAATTGATCTGATTTTGGATGCCAATCAGACAGACAAATAGATAGGACAAAAGATAAGGAAACAGACAGACAAATAAATAGGACAAAAGATAAGAAAATAGAGAGACAAATAGATAGGAGAAAAGGTAAGAAAACAGAGAGACAAATAAATAAGACACAAGATAAAATAGACTGACAAATACATAGGACAAAAGATAAAATAACACACAGACAAATAGATAGGACAAAAGATAAGAAAATAGAGAGACACATAGATAGGAGAAAAGGTAAGAAAACAGACAGACAAATAAATAAGACACAAGATAAAATAGACTGACAAATACATAGGACAAAAGATAAAATAACAGACAGACAAATAGATAGGACAAAAGATAAGAAAATAGAGAGACAAATAAATAGGACAAAAGATAAGAAAATAGAGAGACAAATAGATAGGAGAAAAGGTAAGAAAATAGAGAGACAAATAAATAGGACAAAAGATAAGCCAAGCCTGGCTCCTGCAGGGTCAAACTCCACCCCAACTTCTATTCCGACTGAAGACGACTGCAACCTTTGTATTGTATATATATTAACTATAAAATATAGAAATATATATTTGTTCTATATTTATTTATTAGAATGAAATAAGCGCATGCGTATGTGTATGATAGATTTTCGTTAACATCTAAGACTTGTCAATTTAGCTCAGTCAGTAAGTCACCAGCCTAGCAATCACTAGGTCGTCATTTCAAATCACGGTAGGGAATGGGTATTTTACATATCAGTTTACATCCCTAATTTTTGCGAGGATTATTCTTCTTGTTATGGTAGGAAAACAAATACTTGACTTTGTCCTTGAGTTTGACAAAAACAGGCAAATAGAGAGGACGAAAGATTAGAAAATAGACGGACAAAAGATAAGACAAGAGCGACTGCTGCAGGGTCAAACTCCACTTTAATTTCTATTCTGACTGAAGACGACTGCAACTTTTGTATTGTATATATATATATTAAATAAAGTTTATAGGACAAAGGATGAGAAAACAGACAAATAGATAGGGCAACAGATAAAAACAGACAGAAAAATAGATAGGACAACAGATAAGAAACAGACAAATAGATAGGACAACAGATAAGAAACAGACAAACAGATAGGACAACAGATAAGAAACAGACTAATAAATAAATAGGACAAAAGATAGGAAAACAGACAGACAAATCGATACGACAGAAGATAAGAAAAACAGACAGTCAAACAAATAGGACAACAGATAAGAAAACAGACAGACACATAGATAGATAGGGCAACAGATAAAAAAACTGACAGACAAATAGATAGGACAACAGAGAAGAAAACAGACAGACAAATAGATAAGACAACAGATAGGAAAACAGACAGACAGATTGATAGGACAACAGATAAGAAAACAGACAGACAACTAGATAGGACAACAGATAAGAAAACAGAGAGACACTTAGATAGGACAAAAGATAAGACAACAGACAGACAACTAGATAGGACAACAGATAAGACAACAAAGATGATATCTAAATATACAACTATTTACAAGATGCAACGTAAGACATGAAGAAGTGATGGGGGAAATAATAGAAACGAAAAACGAAACGAGAAGTTATTTTTTGTGGAAGAATACTTGCCCATTTATCATGTTTGCTTGCTTGTCCGTCTGTGTCTGTCTTTTGCTGTGAATCCTGGTGAGCGAGGAAAAGAGAAAGACAAAGTGTGTGTGAGAGAGAGAGAGAGAGAGAGAGAGGGAGAGAGCAAAGGCAGAGAAAGTAGAGAAAAGAGAAAAGGCCAAAAGGGAAAAGAGGAAGGACAAAGAGAGGAGAAATAAATAAAAGTGAGGAATAGAAAAGAAGAATGGAAACATAAAAAGCGAGAGAAATAAAAGAGAGAGAGGGGGGGGGGCAGAAAAATACAAAAGAAAAAAGTGAGACAAAGTACACCACTCATAAAATTACTAGAAATGAACAATGAACGAAGTAATTCCAATGAACAAAATGAACATGAAAGTACTGTAAACCCTCGCTATAACGAACTAATTGGGCAAGGGGTTATCGTTAAAACCGAAAGTTCGGTAAATAAGAAGTACGGTCGGTAGTTCGCAGTTCGGTTGCCCGTTGTTCTACTTCCGTCGTGTTCGCCGCATTTATCGAACATGGCTCGGTAAATAAGAAGAAAGTTCGTTATGGCCCACGTGTTCGCCGCATTTATCGAACTTGGTTTGCTAAATAAGAAGAAAGTTCGCTATGGCCCACGTGTTCGCCGCATTTATAGAACTTCGTTTCGGTAAATCTGAAGTCAGTTCGAATGGATCGACGAGTTCTTTAAAGCCGAAATTCGTTATATCGGAGTTCGTTATATCGAGGATTTATTTGTATGTATAAAAAATGAAGAATAAAACAAAATTGGAAAACGAAAAACGAAAAACATTCAGCAAATGTTACGGGAGAAGGCAGGTGAACGAAAAGAAAGAACGTAAGAAAGCAAAGCAAATAGACAGCAAAATAAACTGGAAGAAGAAATGGGTCAACATTTTAAAAATGATGAAAATAAGAACTGAAAATTAAAAAAGTCTAAATCTTAAGTGATTGGTGCATTTGTTCCACGTGGTGTAAATAGAAATGAATAGACAACATATTATCATTTTGAATAACTGCATATATTATGAATACGTAACATATGGTCCATGAACCAAATTCAGAAGAAATCATCATCATCTTCATCATCATCAGCCGTTATAAGTCCACTGCTGGACAAAGGCCTGTCCCAATCCCTTCCATGACAACCTATCTTGTGCTAACCTCTGCCACGTCTTACCGGCAATCTTTTCTATCTCGTCCCTCCATCTTGTGTCTGGTCTTTTCCTACTTTGTTTACTCTCCCATGGGCACCGATCGGTTAGTCTTTCCCCCCATCTATTGTCATCTCTTCTTGCTAGGTGACCGGCCCATCTCCATTTTTGCGGCTTAATTAGTTGTATAATATCTAGTCCTTTCTCGGATCCATGTTCGTTTGGTTAATTCCCATGTTTCGCATCCATAAGTCATGGCTGGTATTGTGCAGCCGTTGTATACTTTACGCTTTAACTAAAATGCCAGGCTTTCAGGATCTCACAGAGTCTATATAAATGAGATATTGAAAACAAGATGGTCTAGTACAAGATGCACTGGGGCGCAGATGGTGGAATGAGAATTAAGTGGGGGTGAGGGACATGACTCGAGATTCTGACAGCATTTCCGAACGCGACAGGCACCTGAAGAAGATCGTAGTGTATAACGGCTTAAATGTTGCGAACATTCAAACAACCAAGATGACGACAATAGTCCGAATAAATCTATGTATAACTATTTAATCTTGTCTAATTTTCTTGTTCTATGCTTTTTTCTGCTATACGTCGTCCTCTATAGAAGAAAACTGAAGTGATTGGTAGCCGACCCTCTTACCAACTGAGCTAAACTGACTTATACATTTACAGACTTATATATATAACAGTCTTATATATTTACGAATTTATTTATTATTTAAAGAAATCAAAAGTTGCAGTAATCATCTTCAGTAGGAATAGAAGTAGGAGTGGAGTTTGACCCTGCAGCAACCAGTCTTGTTTGAAATAAAACATATGTGAAAGTTTCACTATAGTATTTCTCTATTGAATCATAACTACACATATATAAGCGAATACAATAAACATAAGAATATTTACTCGGTCTAGTAAAGACTAGCATAAGTCGCCAGTAATGACGAATCCAGTGAAGCTCAAACTATTAGCAATGACTTGTGAATATAACTGACTAACGGTGGGTCGCGTCTCTATTTATCTTTTGTGACAATGTCTAAAATAAACCCACAGCTTATACAATATGGGTGTCTGTTGCCACTTTCCAGTGTGTGTGTGCGCGCGCGTGCAAAAGGATATATTTCCATGTGTCTGGGGGGCGGGGGCAACAGGATATATTCAGAATATACAGTGCCGGATCAAAGTCACTTGATGCCCTAAGCACAGCCCAAAATGGTTCCCACCCCCATTTCTTAACTGACATGATTTTCAAAGATGAAAGATTCCTGAAGATATGAAGATCGTATTCATTCAAAGCACATTCTCCTCCAAAAAATACACTACTTCACGAAACCGAATCTTTATCTATGAAACTTGTGCTTGCAAAATGACCAGTTTCCTTTAATATTGAATGTTTCAATTAACTTTATATACAAGACAAAAAATACAATTTTTAATTTAGAGTGTCATGTTCAACAACTTTTAATAATTTAAAGCAGGAAACTGCAAGAAACCTGTGGTGCCCCCCACCCACACGTCTTCTTTGTTGATGCCCTAAACACGTGAGCTTATTCTGCTTAATCGTTAATCCAGCGCTGTGTGCGGTGACTAGTCGGTTATTGCCATAAGAAAGTTACATTTGATATAATCTGGTCACTAAACCTGTGATGCCCACTTCTTCTTTGATGCTCTAAGCACGTGCTTATTCAGCGCTGTGAATATACCTTAGCAGCAAGCCTGTTACCAACGAATAATACTACCATATTTGTATATGGATACATTAAGTTGGGGTTGCATAAAACAATTTCACTGCACCATTATTCTTTATTGACTATAAGATTCCAACTTTCAAACCCCCTCGCCCTAGGTGAAAATGCCTGATTGGGGGGGGGGGGCAGATGCCCCCCCCCGGCCCAATGGATTCTCATGCCTCTGAACTTCCTTAGCACATGACTATTTCCCTCAAGGGGTCTCTATATGGAGACGTAAACTGAAATATTTGCAGAAAACGAGACCACCATAAACCTAAACAGGAATTCGCCAATTGAACTAGGGAGCACACAGAGAGCGCATACCTCTGCCAATGCCACTGTCACTAACACTGAATGAAAATCAGTTCATATGCAGCTAAGATGCAGGGTAGGTAACTGTATTCCCGGATCCGACGCCATGATCCAGAAAGTTTCATTAAAATTCATTCAGAACTTTTGGAGATATTGTGTGGACAGACAGGCAAGACAAGACAAGACAGACAAGACAGACAGACACGAGTATGCCCCTTCGAACTTCGTTGAGAGACGTAAAATATTGAAAATCTTACGGAAACTTTGTAAACAGAGACGAATACACACACACATATATATGCGCATTTTTACTGCAGACAAAAAAAAAACGTTTCATTGATTTTTTGTTGTTGTCATTTGCCTGTTGTAAATGTCTGTGTCTGTGTGTTTGGGCATTCGCGAGGCACTTTTTTGCCCCAGATGGTGTGGTTGGGTGGATGAGTAGGGCTTAACGGGTAGGAGGTTTGAGGTTAGAGGGAGGAGTAGTAGCAGGAGGAGTACAATCGTGGAGGGGATAGGCAGAGTAGAGACCGGTGGTAATTACCATTGCATAGATCATGGCTCGATCGAAACCATGATGGTAGTGGCTGTGGTGGAGAGAAGGGTGGTATGTGTCTTTCTGTGAGTGGTACTAGCGTTAGTGATAGTCACTTTGAGAAGGGTGGTATGTGTCTTTCTGTGAGTGGTACTAGCGTTAGTGATAGTCACTTTGGTAAGGGTGGTAGTTGTACTCGATAGGGAAGTGAGTATTTGAAATCGTCAACCAAAACTGTCATCAAAACTGTCAACATAGGTTTCTTCAGTTTTCAAGTTGGTCTGGCTGGCTATGTATGTACAGTATCGCCCATAAATAAGTACACCGCTACCACTTTTTAATAGAAAGTTAATTGTTTTCTAAACCAAACATAGCAGGATTTTATTATTTCTAGTGGAAGATTACACAATCAAAACAGATATTATCATATATTATTTATGATCACACTCTACATCATTGAAACTCTGTTGCCAACAATATTTTTTCTTAGTGGTGTACTCGTCTTTGGACGGCATATTCATATTTTTGGCAACAATGTTGTATAGTTTGGTCATAAATAATACGTGATAATATCCGTTTTGATTGTGTAATGTTCCACTAAAAATAATAAAATCCTGATATGTTTGGTTTACAAGAAAATTAACTTTCTATAACATAGTGGTAGGCGTTGTACTTATATATGGGCGATACTGTATATCTGTATGTATCACGCGTACAGGCCGCACCAATGGAACTAAAGGGTGTTCAATTTACAATGTAAGTTTATGCCAAATTGATCCCGTAGTTTGTATTAACAGCATTCATGCTTGTCTTTTTTTGAAAATTCAGACTTTCAGAATAACTTATTCATTGATTACCATTCTCCCCAATGTTTTAATTGATCACCCCCAACACGGCATGCTGCCAAAAGAGGTTGGTCAATTGACGGTTTCTATTGAGTGACTAACCAGACCCGTTTTGGTAAGGATTCGTAAACTGGTACCCCTCCCCCAGGCATCAACCTCACTTTCTATGTCTGGGTCCCATGTCCAGTGCCAGATTAACAAACCCACAAAAGTAGTATATGGTACGGGCTCCGCCCTTTCAAGGACCCCCCGATAAATTCTTGCCGGCTTTCAATTCTGATTCAGTGATTCTGAACTTGCTCTATTATTTTATTTTAGTGTGAAAAAAGTATACAATTTGTATCTACAAGCACACATCATAACAATCATATTTACACAATATCTAGGGCCTCAGACCTTTTGCGGTGGTGTAATAAATATCATAATTCTTCTTAAAATCATTTATATCTGTTGATAGCATTACATATTCCGGTAATCTATTCCAAAGTCCCACTACTCTATTACTAAAAAATAATTTTCTGATATTCAATCTACTTCTATTTGCTTCTACCGTATATCCACTCCGCGAATAAGTACGTTGACCTGGTGGAGTGGCTTTGCATGCTCCAATGACCCGGAGAGCTATGCTGGCGGGATATTCAATTCCTGGTAGGTCCAACCAAGTCAGACAGGTCAAAGGAAAGGAACCAAACCGTATTCAACCCCCTCCCCGAAAGGGAAGAACGTCTCATTAAAGTCGCAAGACTTTTAAAAAAAAATAACCTTTCACCAAAGTCGCAAGACTCTAGTTAAAAAAAGAACCCTTTACAACTACTTAACAATATCTCAAACTAATACCAGTTCCGGCATTAAATGACCTTCTAAAAGGTTGACATGCCGATAAACCCAGCAAATCAATGTGTGGCCTCCCAGTCCATTGTACTTCCTTCTAGTAAAACATACATCAGGGTTTACTACTTCTAAACCTCGCATAATCTTAAATATTCCCTCCCCCGCCCCGATCCCTCCTATTTTCTAACGATGTTAACCATAACACAGTATTACTATAGTGCTATACTGCCTCCAACTTTTATGAACGACCGGGTGTTTAAGGTTAGCGATTTTA